>DWAP01002619.1:0-13176 GCA_018230625.1 Heliconius eleuchia | reverse complement strand
TTCCCTCTGCCTACCCTGCTGTGTGCAGGATACAGCGTGAAGCTGATTTATTTTTGATTTTTATATTTTATTGTTTTGTGTTTTGATTTATTTCCTTTTCATCTTTCTGGACTTAAGAAATACTAATTAAGACACTCCATTCAAATTCAAGATTTTGCATCTTGAGTGATGGAACTCAACATCAATCATACTTTATTTTACTTAGCAGGCCAATGAAAACATTTCATTCCCATTGATTGGGGATTAAACCTACAAGAATCACATTTACAATTAGACACTGTGTTTATAACCCTTGATTTGATTTGTATAAATTTATTTAAAAAAATATCATCCAAAAGTAACAAAAAAAACCATTTTTATGTTCATACATGATAGTAAAGTAGTTAACTCTTATTTTAGGAAAGATAAATAATTTTTAGAAAGCACATAAAAATTTTAACATAGTGGGATATACATATACACATGCCTCTTGGATACCATTCAAATTCAAATGTATGGCTTAATAGTCCGAGCTCCTGGACAGTTTTAGAGCAGTGCAAATTGAAATATTGCCATGTTCAAATTTTTATATATTTTCTAAAAAGTAGTTCTCTTCTTTAAAAATATTATTCTATACTAAAGAAAATTTATAACCATACTAAATTTATGGTTTGAATTCCTGTATATAAAAAAAATACTTTAACAAGCAAACTACAAAGACAAAGAGACAGAAATAAAAATACTTAGTCAGCAATAATTTGTGACTTTCTTTATTATAAATAAACATACTATCAAAAGACAATGAACTTTTAACCTAAATATTATATTGATTGTACATTTTATAAATAAAGAATTAACAGTATTCTATTTATATAGCTATCAAATTTAAATAACTTATTATTTTATTGACATTCATATATAAAAAAAATTGCTCACATCATGATATTAAATTCAACTGTCATTTATTAATTTTGATTGATTTGTTTACTAATAAAAGACCTTGTTTATTACTTCAAGTATGGCCTTAGGCCCACTCAAGCAATGCAATATGAGTGGGTGTGTGATTCAATGTAAGAAAAGATATAAGAAATAGGAGGACAATGAAAATAGTAAGCTAGCGATAGTTTAATGAAATAAAAAGGACTGGACTGATACAAATTTTTATTTTATTTATAAATGTCACCCCAACAATTGTTATCCTCAAGCATATAGAGGATATTTCAGGATAGTAGTTATATTTATATTAAATATATTGATTAACTTACCTCTCTATCACCGTAATATCTTCTGATAGCTTCAGCACAAGTTTTGAAAGGCGCAATCTTATTGGGACGAATAAAGGACCCTGCATTAGGTTTAGTGGTCTTAAAATATTGGATTTCGTCAACGCTACCATCATGTTTGCCTCTTTCAGCATTATCCCATTCTACTCCATACCAAACACCTTTATAGCCCTGCACTTCCCCTATATACTTGATTGTGCCGAAGTCATCATTGATTTTGACCCGACTCCCTATAAACACTTGGCTATCACAATCTTCGCCCCCGTTATGGCTGTCCATGGCGCCGTTATAAAATTTTGGTATTATATTAACAGGCATCGCGCCCACCATTCTTTTCACGTTTTCGAATTAGGAATTGTTTATGAAAAGAAAAACAGTTTGGTCGTTTCGGGAATACGCGTCTGTCAAATCATGAGTCAATATGTCAAATTGTAATGTTGCCATGTGGCTTGATTTTTTGTTTTACATTTTAAGTATAATTGATTTTGGCTCGCCTGCTCGTCAACTGTCTGTTTACTTGTTTTTATTATGATTTAACTATAACAACAAATTATACAGTGAATGTTGCTAAGCACTGGCGAAATGTAATCTGAATATTACCATAATTGACACTAAGAAAAAAAGACTATTACAATAGATTTGTATTTTATATAATAGAGTTGTATATTTTATAAATCTACATATATCTGTAATTATTAACGTATTGTAATGTATTATACATCTTCGCTTTAAGATCAATTTGTGCATAGTGAAGAAATGTTAAAGATATCAAGTTAACATTGCTATAAAGAAAATTTAATTTTAATATTCACATAGTACACATGTACGTACCAAAAATATGTACAAAAATGAGAGTTATCATATCAAATAAAGCAAATTCAATATTATTAGTGAAATCACTATTACCAGCTTAAAAAAATCTATTAAACTCAATGACATAAATGTTTAATCATGGCGCTAGATGCCACTACTAGTTTTAATTTAAAATGAACAAATAACATCCCGAAAGGTGATTGGTCTGACGAGCGTAGCGTATAACACGACCGAGTATGGACGTTTGCTGAATAAGGGCGAAAATGTTAATTATATTTCCGGATATGGACTGAATCGCACACGTTGTGTTGTAAAAAAGCTTCGGCGCCCACTATACGTTTACCATTGTAGTGTAGTCAAAGCTTCAGCTGTTATAAACTCGCGAATATTTTTTTAAGTTGAACGTCAATACAATTTATGAGAGGTGTGTGACCTGATACGATACGGATATATTTTAATTCATTCGTCGACATCGCGCAGTGCTCGCGTCCCTGCTTACCGTTTACCAAAATCGAAGACCTAAACGTAGAACTAAAATTGCTTTTCGACCAAAAATGGCTACCCCTATCCCGGTTATCGTGTTCTCGAGTCGATAATGCACAAATGTCGGATTGTGTCTGTGAAAATATGCAGTTTATATGTGAACAATTGTTGCGTGCCAGCAAAAGTGCATAAGGATTAATCACGACAAAGGATACGAGATACAAAATGAGGTACGTATACTATAGCATAGTTCATCAAACCTTAGCGAGGCTTATGGAAAACAAATAAATAATATATTACACGCGTCGATCTAAATATAAACGGGAATATTTATGCTGCATCTTGTATACGTTGAGATATACCGTTCTCTATATTTAATGTAAACATCGCTAAACAACACTATATAAACCAATTTCAATTTTTATGAATGAAAAGCAGGGAAACTTTTGCTTATAATTATGTATGAAAACTAAGTTCATTCAGAAAATCATCTAATTACGACTGTTATTGATTTTTTAAACTCCCCGAGTTGCCCCACACGTTGGTGCCGTATTATTTTCGTTTGTTTTGTTTGACCTTGAATTAACAATTTATATACTAATATAGAGGCATCTCTAAGAATAGGGTGATTTCACCCCCCCGAAGGGATGATTCGAGCATATGAGTAATACCCCGCCCATGTGTAGTGAAAACGCAATCCCAGAAATGCATTATGACGCAAATAACTTCGTACTTAATCAAGTTTATATAAATATAATTAAATTATCTTTTTTTTAAGAGATTGAATCGATCGAAAAAAAAAAGATTAAATAGTTTTCGCACATCAATATATTTTTATTAAATATCTAAATAAATTGTCGTCTTTATGAGATCGATTTTTAAAATTTAAGATTAAGCTGTTATTTTGCATTTATTTAGTTACTAAGATACTGATTGACAGAACTACTTTTTCATTTATAAAAACATGATATCAGACATTGATTCCATTTCTACATAATAACATAGATAACTTATAAGATAATAAATGATAATGCATTGATTGTAACATAACATATTATAATAAATTAAAATATAAAATTTTATTTCATTTAAATATTTATATAATCAGCATTATCCCAAAATGAATCACATTTTGTGTGAATTTGGAGAATTTATAAATTGGCTAATATTTGTAACTTAGGTGTAACTTTGGTGATTCATTTTTTGTGAGATATAATAAAATTTTCTGTGGTGTTTTTGTAATCATCTTAATTGTAATTGTTTGTAATATGTTACAATAATTATCTTTTTTTTTTCATATATTAGCATTTTCATTTTATATATAGGTTTCATTAGCCACAATAAAAAAATGTTTTGTATAATTTGATTGGAAGTAAATTAAACAGTATTAACAGTTGTGGATTTCCGATTATGTTATATAAATTGACCATAGAAAGTACAATTATTTTAAGGCTTAATGCTAATATATTACATATAAAAAAAATTTTTTGTCTTTTAATACTAAAGTATTTTCTGAAATATTTTTTTGATTATTAGAAAATCTCAGTTTCTCCTCCGGATTTCCTAATCTGTAGAAATATCCAGAAATATTCCCTTAGTGCTACACTTCCCACCTATATGCCAAATTTAAACTTTCTAAGTGCAGTAGTATTGTCTATACGTTGCCTGTCAGTCACTCGGTAACGGAAGGGTTTTATATACTCATTGCAAAAAGTTATTATACATGTGCAATATGTATAATTAATATTTCTATGAACTGACAGAGTAATTTGTGAAAATAGTTAATGAATTTAACTACAAAATTAAATTAACTCCTATAGAATTTTAATGGAAGTACAATTTGTAATGTTTTCTCTAATGAAAGTGGCTTTATATATGCTTTTAGTAGTAATTATTTTATAAAATTACCACCTGTTATGTCTTTATCATGTAAGTGTCATAAAATATTTAAAAAAAACACTGCCACTTTGATCTATAAATTAATTATGTTGTCATTCAGTATTAGGTTCTTTCTTGTTGTTGTTATAAGTCTAATTTAATGGTATTATTATTTCGTGTGGATTATTCATTCTTTTATAATAACAAATTAGATAGCTTAAATATTATGGATTTATTAAATAACTTTAATTTAAGGAAATTAAAGTATTAAACATTTACTACAAATAAAAATCAAACCCACCACCCACAACTCATCTAAAAATTAATCTGTTTTAATGAATCAACGTTTTTCGTTAAACCAGTATTACTAGAAAATGCTGTTTCGTTATAAGTCTATTAATGTCATATGACGCAATTGCCCTATAATAAAATAAACATAAAAATATTAGACATACTACCTGCTCAAGAGGTATGAATAACTGTTCGAGATTTTTCTTGCCGCACTTGTTTCACCTTCGAATCCCATCTCAAGGAATTAGTTATTTTCATTTCCTCGTTTTGGTAGCAGGATGAAGGGCGGCGTTGAGTTTCGCAACTCACCATGCAATGTCTCAAAAAAAAAATAACGCGTACACGAAGAATTGACATTGGGCTCCATCTGCCTATCTATTTCTTTGAGTTAAAAGTCGATTTTTTTCACGTCACAAATCTCTTGTCTATAGGTACTTTAGCCAAACAGAACCTAGCGTTATAACATCCCACATTTTGTGACAGTTTCAAGATTTCTTTTTTCAGCTTTCAGTTTGTGATGAAATGTACTGTTGACTGTCTTTAATCACATGCATCTTCTATGTATCTTCTATGTATTGTAAGAAAAGATAAGTCCACGTGTATAATACTCCACGAACGCACGCTTTTATGTGTAATCAGAACTTGGAAACAACCTTTTTAATGAGATTTGTACAGACGATCATTGCGTACAATCGGGATTTCTCACTACGCCAGGTACAATTTACCTTCGTCTTCGTAAGTATAAGCTTTTAATTAAAACAAATTTTTTAATATATTATATTGGAAAAAATCTTTTATAAGAATATTTAATATGATATATTCTTATAAAAGATATAAAATACGTGCCCAGTCTCATTTGGGATTCCATCATGTCTTTCATTTATCATTCTAGGCGTTTTATGGGATAACTATAGCCTTATAAGACCGACAGACCCTGTGAACCATTAGTCTGTTATGTTCATGTTATTAAAAAATATTTGAAAGAGTGTCTTGCACCAATTCTTCTGAGGTTTTCTCGTAAATTTGCATCTTGCAACTTTGGTGTATCGGTGGTAAATTAATGGACGTTCGAAAAATTAAATATGTAAGCTTATTTTGACTGTGTGACATTCCAAGGTGAGCGAGAAAATAGTGTGTGTTGTTTTCTTTACCATCACACTGCATCCCGCGAATATCACGGTAGACAGAGAGAATCTAGTGTTAAAACACTCCGTTGTCTACTATCCGCCAAATTTCCGAGACATGAGCATTGAGTGGCGAGCTCATGCCACGATGGTCTTCTAACTAGACAAAATTAATATAGTTTCCCCGAGTGGGAATCAACCTTGCAATCGTTGCGTTTGAAACCGACGGTGTGCCACTTCGCCTCGACTCCCTACAGCCTAGCCATTGTTAATGGGCAATCATGGCTAATATCTAATGCTAAGTGCCCTTCAAAACGTAAACAGTCATGTTTAAACTTCATCTGTGCTTCGCTCGATCAGTTACAATTTTATATATACCTATAGACGAGGCCTTCATGGCGCTGTGGCGTCTGATTTTATAGAAGCGATGGATCACTAAGAGAAATGATTATAATATTGACGTGTTGAGTTTCGGCACTAAGCACTCGCAACATGTTAAAAAAATTGGCTGGTATGTGAATAAAACTAAGTTTTCTCTGCTTTCTGTGATATTCTGGAGAAGGCTTGAAGGTATATACTTATATCTTAAGTCTTGTCACTTTTTATAGTTTATCCAATATCTATTATTTTGCCTCTTTCCTACAATGAAATGGTGGTTTGAAGTAAAAAAGTCATAAAACGGTTATGAGAAAGGACGTCGCGTAATTAATGAAAATTTTAATAGTAATTGTTGTTAATTGCCTCCACACGCACATATGAATTAGTTTTGACGGTACTAGTTAAATAGCCGAAAGGTTAACTCAATATCCTCTAAATAATGGAATTTACCTTGTTTACTAAAAATATATATTTTTTTTTCACTTTTGTAAAATATTTTGCAACTCTTGGCTAAGAAAAATCGAATCCGCGCCTTTTAGAAGCTGTCCAACCGATTTGACAACTGAGCTATAAGTAACGTAATTATCAAGCACTGTCGAAATTGATATATGCGCTCTTGCAACTTTTAAAGATTTTCTTTCAGGCCATCGTCGTGTAGTGGGAGGGTCTGCCGGTGGACTCGTTGTATGGGGGATAAAGCGCGGTGTTGAGCACCGCCACTCAGTTCCGCTAGAAAAATTGAACACTAGGTTGCCTTCACTACCCTGCTATACAGGAAAAGGCTTGAATCAGCTTCACGCTGTATCCCGCACATAGCGGGGTAAGCAGAGGGAACCTAGTGTTAAGACAATCCGTTCCTCACTTTCTGGAGGAATTGCGTGTTGAGTGACGGAACTCAACGCCTCGCTTGATCTGAAACTATACAGAAGAACTGAAAATATACATGTAAATGAATATTTCATTTCCTCTAATAGGGATCGCACCCACAACCATTCGATTTTACAGTCTCACTTTGTGCCTCTGGGCCACGACTGGCCTCTAAGGAAAAGGCTTGAAGCTACCTATATTGTACGAATACGTACTATGATAGTAGAACTTATCGTATCTTCGTTGTCGTTCATGTCGGGTAGGTTTGCCTTTTGTAATCTGATCGCCTTTAAGCGTATTCTAAACCTTATCGAGGCTTCCTCACGATTTTAAGGGTCATTCACTCGTTATTTATTGTTTTTTTTATTGTGTATTCTCTAGATTTTATTTGTAGAACTTTGTTTTGAAAGTTAGGATCCGAAGTATTGAAGCATTCGTCTTTTATGTGCTTTCATTGTATTCAAGACTAGCATGGCGTTAATTGGGAAACATCGGCTCGTATGTGTGCAAGTACACATATTCAATTCTTACTGGAGTACTTACATTTTAAATGTTGTCGTTTCCCTGGCTTGGTTATATGTTGTATCTAAAAAAGCCAGGCCGCTTATTGTGATAGTTGTCTTTCTGTTTACTCTGCAAGGTGAGATAAATGTGCAAATAGAAAAAATATATCTATTCATATGTATATATAAAACTCTCCTTTTACTGACTGACAGACAACGCAGAGTAAACTACTGGAGTTAGAAAGTTGAAATTTGGTTAGATAGTTTAGGAGAACCCCAATAGACAATTTCCTAGGTAACAGTGAGACTAGTCGAGGCGCAGGGGCACAAAGTGTGACTGTTAAACCGACTGGTTGTGGGTTCGATCCCCACTCGAGTAGATAAAATATTAACTTAAATTTATATTTCAATTTTTCGCTCTGGTGTTGAGGCAAAGCGCGGCGTTGAGTTCTGTCACTCGACACGCAATGCTCCTAGAATTCGGCAGAAAGTGGGGAACGGAGTGTCTTAGCATTAGATTTCCTCTGCCTACCCTGCCGTGTGCGGGATACGGCGTGAAGCTGATTTTTTGATTTCCTAGGGAACAAAAAATAACAAGTTTTTCTATATTGCGTCTTAAAATCCATGCAAACAACGATGCTTAGACCTAGCGTACTGTACGATAACTTAGGTTGTGTACATAAAACTAAATTTATTTATTGGTTATTTATCAATAAAGTGATTTATCTTAAAAATAATTAATTAAATTTATATTTTATAAGCAAATAAAATGTGTGTTATTTAAATATCATTCTAAAACAGTTTCACTTTTTATCAAAGCTTAAAGGTCAGGTGACCTGAAAGATCAAAGATGGAATGTGAGTGGAATATTTTACACTTTTTTATTTATTATAAATAGGTTAAAGTTTTACATGTCATCTGAGAAGATATTCGTATGCTTCATTTATATATGTGGTAAAGTGTCTGACTGTAACCGTGATTGTTGTGGGCTCAACACCCACTTGGGTATATTTAAGTTATTTTCATTTCTTCGCTCTGGTAGATAAAGTGCGGCGTTGAGTTCAACATTTAATGTCTTGAAACTTGGGAAGGGAGTGTGAACACTAGTTGTTTGGGAATATGGTGAAGCTGCATATTAATCGGTTGCGCGACGCAAAGAGAATATTTTTTAAATTTAATGTCACTGATTTCTACGCAGAATTTAGCATTGAGTGATAGATATATCACTAACGCACCTTTACAAAATGCAAGATTTATATATAAAGATAGAAAAAACTTTTTTTTTTCTAATATGGAGTTTCGTAAAATAACTGGAAGAAATAAGTTGTTTAGCAATTCATCCCGTTATCTTAATCTTTATATAGGTATCGCATCTATCGGTCTAGGTAATGTACTTACCTTTTCTTTTGTAAGAGAAAGAGGTTATCAATTCGACTGTATGTTTTTTATTTGGAATTTTCTTTTTTATTTATCCGATTCTTAACTATGTGATATTTAAAAGGCATAATATGCCTGAGGCTTCGACACCTCATATGAATGGAATTGTCGCCTTGGCATCGTTAGGTGGCTTAGGCAATATTTACCGTTTATTATGTAAAAAACATTAGTGGCCTTTGTGGCTTAATTTTTGACGGTACGGGACAGTTATGGAATCAAATAGCGTATAAAAAAATAATTTGGTTCGTATCGTCCTAAATTTTTATGGGTACAACACAAAATTTAAATACGCATCTGCAAGTTGATCCCGCATACAATAGGGTAGTCATAGAGAAAATGTTGTCAAGACTCTCCGTTACCTGCTTTTCGATAGAATTCGAGACATGACGTACTAATGAGTGGCGTAACTTAACACTGCGCTTCTTTTTCTACCAGGGCGTTTTATTTCTATGTAATGTTTTCTATGTAACTATGTTTGAATCAACAATTTACCACTTCATCGATTTAAATGAAAAACACAATATAAGAAGAGGCTCTTTAATAAATTCATGTTGTACTCGTAATATGAATTATATTATAAATCGTAAGGTGATTAATTTTCCACTTCGTGAGTGTTTCAATATGTATGATACAATATCTTACTACTAGTTTTTGTCGTCTGTATTGGAATTGACTACTGGTTGAATCAAGAAGTATATATGTAGGTATATTTAATGTAACTCGTATCATAATATTTTAAAAATATTACATATTAAATATATGTATATTATGTTGGAGGTTATTAGAAAGGCGACGATTGTGGGTTCAGTGCCTACTTGAAGAAATTACTTATATATTTTCTCGCTCTGGTAACAAACAAAGTGCGGCGTTCAACACGCATTGTCTCGATAATTGGGTGGTTCCTGGAACACGGAATGTTTTAACACTACATTCCCTTTGCCTATCTTGATATTTGCGAGATACACTGTGAATCACAAGAAATTCTAGAAGAGAACGAAGTGTCTTGTCACTTAAATTTTATACCACACTTTATCAAAAGTCTTTTCGCAGGTTTGAGATTTCTGGGCTATCAGACCCACAGTCCGTTCACATTTATAATAATAGCCAGTGTGTCCAGTTAATTTTAGTATCTAACATTGCTGTAATACCATAGGGTTGATCTTAACCGCAGAACTTAATATATGTAGATTCTAGATACAATTGCTGTATCGTGGAATGAAGGTCAAAGGTTTAATTATAGAATACTAGCATTTACCTGCGGCTTCCTCCGCGTGTTCTAATAGAAATAACTAAGACCCGTATTTATAAATCGCTCTCAAGTCTAAGATCGCTCTTGAGATGTCCTTTCCATTCACCACAGAAATATTTTTCTCGAGGTTAGCGCGTTCAACAAGCAGTCTCTTCAGGTTTATAATATTAATACAGAGCTAAGATACATTTGATATGTTGGATCATCAAGGTTTCAATCCTCACTGGTTTGTGGGGAATATTTATATTAAAATACATCGAGGCCGTCGTAGCGCAGTGGCACAATCGCGTGACTGGAAACGTGACAGTTGTGAGTTCGATGCCTATTCGGTGGAATGAACGAATGAATCTATTATTTTTTTCATTTCCTCGCTCTGGTAACAAAATGAAGCTCGGCGTTGAGTTCCGCCACTTAACATGCAATTCCTCATCTGGTGGAAAGTGGGGAATGGACTGTCTTAACACTGGGTTCTGTCTGCCTACCCTGCTATGTGCGGGATACAGGCGCGAGCGTCCGATCTAGTTAAAAATGTGCGGTGTTAAGTTCCGCCACTAAACACGCAATATTTCAGATAAATTATTATTAAGCAATGTTCATTTTATATATAAACAAAAAACATGGCAAATAGCATTTCTTTATGATTTGACTGGCGTCAAAACATTAATATTAGTGCGCGTAATCCACTGATAATGCATAGTGATTTGTTGTTTAAGTAACACTCGAGTTACTGTTCTATCGATAAGATATCATTCTATCATACCGAGACTTTCTTAGTGTATATCAAAGTATATCAGTATACTCACAACTGGTTGTGGGTTCGGTGGTTTCCCTGAAAAAAGAAAATGAGTAATGTTCTAATATTAAAAAGGAGGTTATCGTGGCGCAGCTGCAAATCGTCGTCTTATAAACACGACGGTAGTGACTTCGATTTACACTTATAGCAAAGAATTATTTTCATTTTCTGCCTATAGCATCTAGGAAATACTCGTACATACTTAACATACATACATACATCGCGGCGTTGAGTTTCACAGCTCAATACGCTATGTATCGAAAATTTTGCTATACTTTGGAAGCGAAGTGTCTTAACATTAGGTTCCCTGTCTACTCCGCTGTTTGCGGGTTGTACAGTGTGAAGCTATACAATATTTTTAATAATAAAAATATATTCTAAAATATCTTTTATTAAAACAACTGTACTAATAAATTACTTGTTGGAATTTATAATATTCTAGGATAAACGTGTGATAAATTCAAAAACGATATTTTCCACAGAATAGCGAGTTTCAATGAATAAATTTTCTACTACGAGCTTTTAAAAACAAATTTTTGTGGGACGCTCACTCGAAATCAGCTTTGACAAATAAATAAGTGATGATAAAAGTGTTAAATTCTATACAAAATATTTTATTATAAAGGTATTTTTGCGTTACCTAATATTAGAGAGAAGAGTTGATACGAGGCCGGTGGTGGTGGAGCGAGACTTCTTTCTCCACCTTCCGCCGAATTTTGGAGGCGTTGCGTGCTAAGTGGTGTAACTTAACGCCGCGTTCGTTGTCAAGACAAGGAAATTAAAATATTAAATTTTTCTTCGCCTCGCCCCTGCCCTACGACTCACTTGCACGATACCTAAAGCTACCTGCCGTGTATACCTAACCTACTATCTACATAGTATATAATGATTAAATTTAATTAATTCCACAAAATAATATAGATACGTTAACTCATTGCAAAAGCGCACTACCAATATAATAAAGCGAAATAGGCCGCGACCTGATTGCATCGCACGGTGCCGGGGTGGGCCTTTAGTTAGGCGGGGCTCAATATTATATGCCATCTTGTAATTAGTATAAAGTTACTATAGAATATTAGTTGTATTAAAGTTGTTTATTGTTTTTGTTTTTTGTATTTTTTATTATGTTTTATATATATACTGTTTGTATGTATGTATAATTGTAAATTAAGAAAATTCGTTGAAGGAGGAAATCCAAATATCTGGATTATTAATGAGTCTAGTTCAAAGCATTGTTTTAGTAGCAGATTAAAAATAACAACACATTTATAGATAATAATTTTGTATAATTATTTGCTTAAAAATAAATAAAAGTATTTTTTTATGTATACAGAATTGAAGGATTTGTATTTTAATATTAGATTTTACTTAATTTTATGATAGTTCCATAGATGTGCATCGGTGTAAACCGTAGACGTGAGATCGAGTTGTTAACTTTTTATCATATCTCTCTGGCTCCAGAAGCGTACATATGATTATTTAAACATCATCCTGAACTAAAATATTCTTTTAGAGTAAAATTTAATATTGTTCTCCCGAAAAATTGAAAAAAAAAGAAAGATTTTCGTATCATCTGACATCTGATCTCGATATATAAGAGTTGAGTCAAAATCGATGACTCAACTGTTATATGTCGAGACAGTTGTGTATTATTTATTTTTGTGTTACATTTCAAAGTAAAACAAAACCTATAGAAAATATTTATATAAACACAACATGATGCTGGAACTTTATCCACGAGATGAGGAAATGACATTATAAATGATTTAATGAGTAATATACTTCAACTATTTCTTTGTTACCTGCCTGATTCGCCATATCCGCCATGCTTCAACACCAGCTCAGCTCGTCAATCGTGACTCATGTCACTCAGTGTCGATGAGGAAGTCAGATTTGTACAAGAATGTAGGTTCGATTCTGAACTCTATTATTTTAATAGAAAAGATGATTTTTGAGCTATTGGACGATGAATAAAGTAAATGGTTTGAACGAGTTAAGACTAAGAGATGGATAAGAGTGATTCTATAGGAATGTTAGTTTATGTTCAGCTTCACGCTGTATCCCGCACACTGCAGGGTAGGCAGAGGGAACGTAGTGA
>DWAP01002618.1:0-13179 GCA_018230625.1 Heliconius eleuchia | reverse complement strand
TGTAGGCAAAGGGAATCTAGTGTTAAGAGACTCCGTTCCCAACTTTCCGCCATGCTGGAGGCATGGCGTGTTAAATGGCGGAACTCAACGCCGCTTTTTGCCTCGACACCAGAGCGAAGAAACAGAAATACAAATTTAAATATATATTTATTTTTCCTCGACCCCACAACCGTTGCGTTACGGTTACACCCTTGTCCCCCTGGGCCACGACGGCCTCGGCTGATAAAGTAAGCACTAATCAGGTAAGTACCTAAGTTGCAAAATATCTCAGATAAAAACATCGATTCGGACATCGGGTCAAGATCAGATTGACGTTGACTTTATCAGTAACTAGGAAATAAGAATTATAAGAAAAGTCATAATAATCTGAATAATAACTAAAAGTTATACTACAAGTTTAAAAATTGCGAAAAAAAATGTACTGTCCACAGAATAAGTAAAAAATATAGCCAAGTCTTTGTTAAAAAAAGCAATAGTTTTTAAAAACACGAGATAACAAGTATTGATTTATAGCAAAATGGTAACTTGGCTATAAAGTGATGTTTCTCACGACTGGTTTATTTATTGTGTTTCTTCGAGGGCATTTTCTTCATTTTAATATTTGTTTTTTACTATGGACTATAAATTATTAATATATTGTAAATCATTTTTTTTTAAATATCAAAATTATTTTTTTACTATTGAAGCTAATGCTTATTTAACAGAAAGTATATTTTAATTTATTTATATAGGTGTTACTACATCAAGAGGTGCTTAAATAACATAATTATTAATGAGACCACTCGTGGCGCAGGGACACAAGCGTGTGACAGTAAACGCGACAGGTTATGGGTTCGGTTTCCACTTTAGGAAATGAAATATTTAATATATTAATTTCTTCGCTTTGCTTTACAGGCAAAGCGCGGCGTTGAATTTCTCCACTAAACACACAACGCTTCCAGAATTCGGAGTGTCTTAACACTAAATTCTCTCTACCTTCCCAGTGGCGTGTGCAGGATACAGCGTGAAACAAAAAAAAATCTTTAAAGTAATACTACTATAAATTATTAAGAAATAGTAGACTCAATTTCGGGTTTAACGAGTCCGTGTGTCCAAAAACCATTACTGAATGAACCCAACAAAAAAACCTGTAACCATTTCATTATTATCGTTTAGCTTCACGCCTGGGAACCTAGTGTTAAGACACTCCGTTCCCATTAAGACACTTCCGTTCCCCATTTACCGCCGAATTCTGTAGGCATTGCGTGTTGAGTGGCTGACCTCAACGCCGCGCTTTGCCTTGATACCAGAGCGAAAACAACGGAAATATTTCATTTGTTCGAGTAATCGGTAATCGAACCCACAACCGGTCGCGTTTACAATCACATGCTTGTGCCCCTGCGCCACGAGCACGATTGACTTTTTTGTATAGCACTCAATCAAAATTAGTCTGACGACACTAATTTTAGGATACTGTTTTAATTGCTTATTGAATTTATTGGAACTGTAAAAGTGATTAAGTATATGAATATTTAAATTCATTAACGAGATATAAAGATAAAAGAGAAATCATATAATAATGAAGAAACTAAATTTAGCTACTTATGTATTAAATTATTATTATTTTGGGGCCGCCGTGGCCCAGAGGCACAAGAGTGTGACTGTAGCGCGACGGTTGTGGGTTCGATCCCCACTCGAGGAAATGAAATACTTATTTAAATGTATATTTCCATTTCTTCACTCTGGTGTAGAGGCAAAGCGCGGCGTTGAGTTCCGCCACTCGACACGCAATGCCTCCCAAATGCGGCGGAGAGTGGGGAACGGGGAACTTAACACTAGGTTCCCTCTGCCTACCTTGTTGTCTGCGGGATACAGCGTGAAGCTAATTTTTTTTTACGTATATGTATAGCCAATTATTAAAATATTTCATACCATACTTATTCAATGTATAGAAAAACCAAGTGAAAAAAGATATTATATTATATGTACTAACTTACTCAACGATGGGCTCATTTAATTTATTTTCCATTATTAACTATTTTATACTATTTAAATAACTTATTTAAAATGTAACCTAAAAAAATAATTCAAAAAACAGAATTTATCAGACACAATAGGAACCATGTTTATGCCCATCTCCGCAATACATTCGAGTGCTCTTAATAGTCTTGCCCTAGTTATAGAGCACTTATTGAGTTAAATATCTACAGTAGCATTACACTAAATATGTTTATTAAGACATTATTAGCATTGATTGGTGGAATTGGAGCAGGTTTTTTTGGCTTCAAGCTGTATCCTGCATATAGCAGGGTAGGCAGAGGAAACCGAGTGTTAAGACACTCCGTTCTACATTGCTAGTTAAGGGGTGGAATTCGATGCCGCGCTTTTGCCCTGGTATCAGAGCGAAGAAATTAAAATAATAATAAATAATAATTTATTCCTCCGAGTGGGGGTCGAACTCACAACGTCGCGTACAGTCGGCCTCACAACTCGGAACAAGTTTAACATAAAACATGTAATGTCTAATGAAGTAAAGCAAGCAAGTTAATATTTTTTTAACCCGGCGTTCATCGCTACTGGCTAAAAAATACCACAGGAGAAACAAAAACATATATATCTATTTTTTACACTACATATTATAACTTAGCGACTTGTCGCTTAAGGTGCCTTTCTGCATAGGAATAAGAGACGTGCTCCCCACGTGGCTGGCAGTTGACACCACGCCCTAAAGTAAGAATGGGTGAAAATGACCCATTAGCGACCGTTTATGTGACGACTTTTTGATGTATAAATTCTATTTTTGTTTAAGTAATTAAAAGTCATGAATTTTTCAATACGAGTTATTACTATAGAATAGATTTTTGATAGACACAATGAAATTATATCACAAACTGAGAATCACGAAGAGCACAGTATCCACGATAGTGATGATGAACAGAAAGCGGATTCCAATAATATTCCTGACGTTCCTCTGTATTTTGAAGATGAGGAAGTGCTAACATTACGTGTGTCGACTATTTAGATGAGGATATATTTTTTATATGCTACAAGTTCGGAGATATCAATGCCTACGTTATTATCAAAGACAATAAGGAACACTCGGGAGGTAAGATTAGCCCAAGGAGGGACGAGTAGGAAGGAGTACGAGTAAAAAAATTGGCCACATGCTTAGATATCCCTTAACGTCTACTTTGTACATTGTACTTTCCGCGTGCCATAAAGATTAAAATAACATTTACTTCGAGCTTTATAGAAAACAACAAAAACAATATGCACAGTTTTTCAAGGTTCCTTTCAAGTCCAGACATACATGTCTCAAGGTGAAGATTTTGACTGGGGGAAAGATCGGAAAATAAAGCCAGGTTGTAAAATATGTTATAAGCAAACATGCCGAAAACATACAAAACCTAATTGTAGCATTTGTTGTTAAAACTGAAGGATAATTAAGTCGTAACACACATACTGATAGTTTTTTTTAAGTGATTTTTTATCTTCTTTTACTATTTTTTTTTTTCATTATAAACATTTTTTTTTACTTTTCAGTGGCTGATAGCAGTATAGTATCTTATTATATTATCTAACCTCAGCTTGCATGTTTCCAAAGAAGAAATGGTACTAATTGAAAAGTTTTAAAAAATATGAACAATAAACTTCTCTTTTTGAATCTTTTTATTGTATTTGTTATACATTAATAAATAATATGTTTATTATGAATTTTACTATTTATTTATAGATTAAGGTACAAAGAAATAGAACATAATATAAAAAAAATATTTTGATATCTAGGTGTTTAACATATGAAACTATGAATATTGTGGTATTTTTTACCCGATAGCGACCATAACACAAACAAGATAGCGACCATAACAGCAAACATAACACAAACAAGAATATAAAATAAACAATAAAGAAAACTAAATCTAAAGATGTTGACAAAATTGTACGCAATATTTGTACAGTTGATCGAAAATAATTTTATAATCTTTTAGCCAAAAGCCCATCCGCGTCATAAGCACCACATGGGCCTACTCTGTAAAACCTAATTTAAAAATATATATAATTTTATATTTCAGAGTACACATGTTCCTTAAATAAATATTTAAAATACATGCGTTTTTATATTTCAATGTAAAAATCGATTTTCTTCCGGATTTAATGTTTTTTTTATATGAATTACTAGCATATCGACCCGCTCGCGGCTTCTCTTTAAATAATATTTAAAAATATTTGTATGGCACAGACGAACATAAAAACAGACAACAATTATTAATTTACAAAAAAAAATAATTGTTTTGGTTTCTACTCTCGTAATAAGGCAGTAGTATGTATGGTTATAGTTGAGGATTCTCTATTTGCAATTTATAAAAAAATATTTTTAACCATGTCAATAAAAGATATGTATAATTAATTCATTCATTGGGGCGTCCCCCGATACGAAATAAGGAGTTACATATTCATGTTCTATTAGATAAAACAACAAACAAAACAACTTGTTTCCTATCACACTACAAGTTGACAACTACTATAATCACATTTGCAAAAATAAAAAAGCTGTCGTGGCACAATAGAACAGCTTCTGAGTGTAAACGTGATGCTTGTAAGTTCGAATTAGATTTGGGTAAAATTATCATATTTAAATTATCTATGCGTGGCGTTGAGTTTCGTCATTGGGATTGAAGTAGAGTAAAATGTCTAGACTAATTTTCGCATTAAGCTGTTTTGTTAGGGTTCCGTACCAAAATGGAAAAGTCCTATTACTAAGATTCGTCTATCTGTCTGACTGTCTGTCTATTATCAGGCTGCATGTATCTCACGAACTGTGACAGTAGAAATTTTTACAGATTATGTATTTCTGTTGCTGCTATAACAATAAATTATAAAATTATTTATTTAAGGGGATCCCATAAAAAATCATTTTTTGCCGTTTTTAGATAATATCACTTAACCCTTCGTCTGCGGCTCGCACTTGACCGGTTAACATTTTTTTTCATACAATTCATATCCAGTCAAGTAGCTACAGGTGTGGCAGGTTCAGAAGCAAATTTATTGATATTACCGATTAAAGATAACGTGATCTATTTCTATACCACTCGTGGGCTGATTGCCCAAGATTATTTACCCATGTTACGGTGGTCGAGTGTTTACTGAGATAGTAGTTTTTAACCTAATTGGCGTTTAAAAACCTTAGGAGCGAGCGGTATTTGTAAACGGGCTTCTATTAGATAAGGGTTGTCATATCGTGCAGCGGAATAATGTAGTGAAATACGTGGAATAATGATAAAATTATTATTGTTTTTTTACGTCACGCTGTATCTCGCACACAGCAGGGTAGGCACAGGAAACCTAGTTTTAAGACACTCCGTTACCGCTTTCCGGAAAATTCCGAAGGCATTGCGTGTTGAATGGTGAAGCTCAACGCCATGCTTTGCATCGACACCAAAACGATAAAATTAAAATATAAAATATTTTATTTCCTCGAGTGGCAATTGAACTCACAACCAGTCACGTTTATAGCCACACTTAGTTCCCCTGCGCCACAACTGGCCTCAGACAGTAAAGTATACAAAATAAAATATATAGTTAAGTGGTAGCCCTAGGTCAAGCTAGCAATGTCATTGTCGCCTTGGAAAATGTTAGCTAATCATTTAGAAATATCTGGCTACTTAGCTCTTTACTGGACTTAAGGTATTTCTATGGGATAGAGTAGAAGCCATTAATTAAGCGCGTACTTTAGATGTTTGTTTTTATTAAAATGTGAACCTTCTGAATATATAAATTAAATATATAAACTTTTTATTTTATCAAATTTAATTAAATAAAGCGAATAAAACGTTGTAAACAATTTATATTATTAAAACAAATATATAAATTATGTTTTATAATGAAAGTTACGTTGTGAGTAGCTCTCTCGTTACCAAAGCGCAAATATGACACCAATCAATTTCCCCGAATGGAAATCGAACCCACAACCATATAATCGAACCGAACCGAACCGAACACAAACCTAATTATAATCATAGCCTCAAATGGGAGAAGACTTCTTATAATAAAGTATGAAATAAATGAACATTATCAATTTTAAGTAAAATTCAAGTATGAAATAAATACACATTATTAATTTTAAGTAATTATTTTGTAAATATATTATTAGATGTATAAATATTACATATATAGGTAATTTTGAAGCATTTAACAGTGATAAGCGCAATCAAGCCGATTGACCCGCATTGATAACAAACGATGTTTACTCATAAATAGTAGTAAAACTTCTTAACTGATAAACTGATAAGGTCCTCATACCTTATTGTGCAATACTGGCGAGTAAAAAACATTTTATTTTCATTTTCACGAGTCTAACATATTTGTTTAGAATTAAAGAAATCAGCTTAACGCTGTATCCCGCACACAGCAGAGTAGGCAGAGGGAACCTAGTGTTAAGAGACTCCCTTCCCCACTTTCCGTTGAATTCTGGATGCATTGCGTGTTGAGTGTCGGAACCCAACGCCTCAATTTACTTCGACACCAGAGTAAAGAAATAAAAATATAAATAAATATGTCATTCCCTTGATTGAGGATCGAACCCATGACCAGTCCCGTTTACAGTCACACTTTGTGCCACGACTGGCTCAAGTGATATTTTATCACGTTCAGAAAACATAATAAAATATCACTTTGTTCTAAGTCATTCGTAACTATATAGAAAAATTATATTGTAAGAATAAAACAATATTACTAAAATAAAAAAAATACATACCAAAAGAAGATGAAACGAATCGAATACTACGTGTTTCTATTAAAAAAAACGGTCAGTTGTTTTTTTTTAAATATTTTAATCGTACCGTTGGTTCTTTTTACACGTAAAACACATAAATTTATTATTAAACCATAGAAGATATCTATTTAGTTGTTTCCGTAAATCGTGTCATTTAATAACTAACAGCAAGACCTTTGACGATTTTAAAAATAATATTTTGTTTTCACATCTACCTACAATATGACTGTTGTACAAAGCATCCAATTCAAACAATTTTATATATTTTCAACATATTATTTAGGTACAAAGATTATTTGAAATCAAAATCCAATTGAATTCTTATATTTCATTCTTGGCCTACACTCTATAGTTTTTGGGACTTTTAAAGACATTTGCACCTCATTGGATTTAATTTATAATATTGCCGGCTTACAGTGTCCGTTTTTTTGGTCTTATATTATATATGCTTTAAAACAAATAACAAATTCGAAAGTGTAAAAAATACAAAAATGTATATTTATTTTATTTCATATATCTAGTAGAAATTACACATCAATAAATATATTGCCCTAATTTCCTTAACAAATCATAATCACGAATTCCATACAAGAAAGAAAACATTTAAAAAATTTTTTTTACAAGATCTAACAAGTACCCAGCGGCTTGCGGTAAATTGTGTACTAACTAAATCCAATCACTTTGTTCAGTAGAAATTGCAAACGTGACAACACAAAGCACTCCACCACCACTCACCCGGTAAACTAAACAAAAATACTTCGCAAATAATAGAGAAAGGAGCTAAAAAGTTTTCGCCGCGACAGTACAATGGCACGCTACGTGCCTGAGATCATGTCGGTCAACCAAACATATCGCTGAAACAACTATTGGCATTGAACAGCCGTAATACACGAACAATAACCTCTCACAAGGGAAATCGGTTATAGAGAGCTACTGTTTCAGGACACAAAGACGATGAACGCCACGATCTGAGATGGTCTGGTTAAGATCACGGACGCAATCAAAGTTTATAAGGCGAGTAATAAAAAGTACCTTTATAGTACAGTCGACGCCTGAGCCGTAATAAAATCTATTTATTTCGATCTAAAATTACTATAAAATTGATACAAGCTGTCTTTTTAGATATCGTAATTTTTTTTATTGGTTGTGTATTTTTTATTTTTTGTTGCTGAGTCAATATACTTTAGTATATTATTAAATTATTGAGGCTAGCAGAGGCGCAGGGGCACAAAATATGACTGTAAATCGATTGGTTGTGGGTTCGTTCCCATCTCGAGCAAAGGAAATATTTACTTATATTTACATCTTCATTTCTTCGCTCTGGTGCAGAAGCAAAGTGCAGCGTTGAGTTCCTCCACTCAACACGCAATGCCTCCAGAACTCGGCGGACAGTGGGGAACGAAGTGTCTTAAACTTACACTTACACTAGATTCCCTCTGCCTATTGCTGTGTGCGGGATACAGCGTGAAGCTGATTTAATTTGATTTTATTAAATAATTTATTAAACTACGAAATATTAAAACAATCCACAGAAATATAATAACCGATGTAAAATAACGAACACAAACAAACTGTCGTATTTATAATGAGAGTACACGATATTTGTGAACAAATTTATTGTATGCAGATAAGGCGAAAGCCGTATTTCGTAAATATCTAAAGGCTAAACGCCAGTAGTGCTTAATCGTTGGATATCGTGTTTGTCATAGAGATATTTATGGTTACTTGTGAGGTACTAAGGTTTTGTTGAAAATTAATTAATAATCCAGTTTCTTTATATAATATCAGCTTCACGCTGTATCCCGCACACAGCAGGGTAGGCTGAGTGAACAGCGTTAAGACATTTCGTTCCCCACTTTTCGCCGAATTTTACGAGGCATTCCGTGTTGAGTGATAGATCTTAACGCCGGGTTTTTGCCTTGCTACTAAAGCGATCGAATGTAAATATTAACAAATAATAATTCATTCCCTCGAATGGGACTCGAACTCACAACCGTCGCGTTACAATCACACCCTTGCGCCAACCAATTTTTATTTATTTCTTATTCCTTCGCGTATATTCTGCAGTATATGAAACAAGAATTTAGATACTGTATGAAGTAGTCTGGCTGATAATTTACTAAATTCTCTAATTTTAACAGATTTTCAGAAATATTGCGTGTCTAATTTCATTTCTTCGACCCTTCGCGTGTTGCCTACTATAATAATATAAAAAAAACCACAATCACATAAGTTGAATGATATTGCTATAATTACAATAAATTAGAATAAATGATATTATATGTTTAGTACTACAACGAAATAAACTAGCTAATGTTTTTATAGTGGCTGTCTCCATATGGAGTGTAGACCATAAATGATAGGGTTGCAGAGGTCAGGCGCTTAGTAAAACCGGTATCTTGGTTCAAGGTGGGGTTCATTGGAACTGGACTTAGACATTATTTATTGCAAGAAACCTAACACTCAGGGCAGCCTATTTGTTGATACGTGCAACATGGGTGGGATGGCCAGGAGTGAGCATGACTTTGATAAATTTCCACTTTAAGCTTTCCCAGGTCTTTAGTTGTACGTTTGAATAATATATCGCTATAGTTTTAGATTTATGAAAACGTATATTTAAGGAAATACTAATATTTAAGGTTGGAAGGTCTGTTCGTTTATATATTGTGTAGGTATTTGTTTTTAAAGTTAAATTATGTCAATTTTTTATCATATTTCGGCAAAGGAAATGTTAAATTATTTTAAATGGTGGTTTATCATAAATGGTAAAAAACGATTTATCTTTATTCGTTACATAAAAAAATCTGTAGGTACATATTATAAACGCACATACATATATTTTTAATTTAACATATATTTTTAGCTTTTTTAAATGGTGTTATTGTAATAAGATTTTTAAATTCACAAGTTCATTTTTTTTATTAAAAAAATCATAAAAGGCCTATTCACAAATCTTACAACTAAACAGAGTTTAAGCAAAACAAATTACAACGTTAACTTATTTATCAGTAGTTAGTTAATATACTTATTATTTTCTTTCCACATCTCATGATAAAAATAAAAAAATCGTGATCGATCCTTAAATATATTCAACTCGTCAACAACGAACAATAGCTTTATAATAAAAGCGTGTCGGTTTCATGTTATTGTTTAGGTTGAGACAACCGCGCGAAAATAAAACTATGAACTTAACTATTTTCTGGTTTTACTGCATTTAAGTTTTAATTTTCTTTAATGAATATAACATTTTGTAAATATTTACGTAAATTAAAATGTGCACATTTTTTTCAGTGTCTTACTTTCTGTCCGAATTCCAGATTCATGCCGGAATGAAGTGTTCATTGCCGGAACTCAACGCCGCAACAAAACAGAGAAATGAAAATAAATAACTCAACACTGTTTCAACACAATATTAACAAAATTGTATTGTATTGTAACAAACCTAATATAACGAAAATTCAATATTTAACAATAAGACTTTTTTGTATTTTATAATAAATATGTGATTATTTTATAATAAATATTTATCACAAATGCAAATTAATATAGAAAAACCACATGACATTGAAATATGTGGCTTGGAATTGCGTTCTTAAACTGACATTGTAGCAAAATTTTGATATGATTACTAAGATATCAACAGGAAGTGATAATTATTTATATGTATATTTAATTTTGATATGGTATTGCAACAAAGCAAAACACCTACAAACCTATAAAAAAGTATAGTATGTAAATACTTAGTTATTATTTTATAATAAGTTAAATTAAATAAAATGGTTTTTTTTTAAATTGAATAACCAACATATAACATTTATATCCAACATAACCAACATCCAAAGATTACAAAATTGTATTTTATGCACCTTAACAAACGCCCCATGGGGTTCAACCCCATGCTACTCGGGAATACACAATTTTCTAAAAATGAAAACAGTAAAGGAAGAGATAAAAAGCTCCACCATCAGCTACAAAAATCGGCTCAGCAACCACCCGAATGAACTAGCAACAAATCTGATGACTATCAGTTATAGTAAACGCCTAAAACGACACAATATCCAAACACTAGATGTAAGATGGTAAAAGACGAGTAGAGCTTCCCACTGGAGAGGCTCCTCTAAACGTTAACAAACCTAATATCAACGGATCTGCTTATAGTTTGGGACTGATCGCAGATGAACTCAGACAAAAAAAAATTGAGTAACTGTAGTACTAAATTCCAAAAATTTATATAATATTAAATCTAGATTCAAGCTGGCAGGGGGAATTTGTCAGTTTGCCTTATTTCCAAAGCAAAAAATTAAAAATAATTAATTTGCTTGATGGAAATATGTATCCCCAACCATTACATTTTACAATTAAACGGTGTTCCACTGCACAACAGCCTCAATACTGTCAAAATTAAATCTAACATATCATTCCAGATTTTATTTTGATAATAGTTACATCATACAGTCAAAATATAGTAAATAATACAAATGAAACAACTTGCAAGTACAATCGTACCAATCATTACTTTGGCCTCATCTAGATTGCAGCTCGGCTTGCTGTAATGACTCTTATTGTATTCATTGCAAGCAATTTGCATGTATTTGAACTGTCTACTTGAGAAATGTTCCTAATCTCACTGTGCCATTGTATTGTTCAAATGAAGATGTTACAATAGTGTGCTTTTCTTTGAATTTTGTTTTGTTTGTTCAGCTTTTATGATGTTTGTTTAGCTTTGAAAGATTGTAATTTAAAATTCTTTTACTTGGATATTATAATGTTGATATTATTTTGTCATAATACATAATAACATTGAATTACTAATGAAATATAAAATAAATATGAAATATATAATTATATAATTATGCAATTTTTTTTATATTACAAACCAGGAAGAGCAATTTACTTTATAATTGATAAAATCTATAGCCATTACTTTTTTTTTTATTTTAAAGAATTTGTTAACACATATTTTTACAATATAATATTCTGAAAAGCAAATTTTTTATATTTCCTTTATAAAAAGATCATATTATAAAAAAGTTACTTACATGAAATTTCTTATTTTATTATAAAATTAATAAAAAAATCACGTTTATAAAATGAAATAACGTATCTTCTAATTAGGTTAAATATAAAGCAAACAATAATTAAAACAAAAAAATAAAACAACTTTCATAGAAAACTATTTATGTATTTGCGTGGGCCATAACTCGTACAGCCTACCGTAGTATTGCGAACTGCAACCTGCCTCAAATTATATACCAATATCATAATAAAATACATTATACAAAATGCTTATACATATTATGTTGAAAAGAATAATAAAAAAAAGACTCGCCAACTTGCGAAAAAGCTGATTGTTACGAAACAAAACATGAAACTTTTTACTTACCATAAAAGTTATGTGGGTGAAGCGGCAATTCTCGCAACGATATTTACGATCCAATGGCGATGAACGAAGCCCATTCTCGTCCTGGATATCCAGTTTAGACCATTGTATAATTCATCACAATACTTTTTTGTTTCAAACCTAACCCGTCCCGTACACTGTTGTTTGTTGACACTGGCAACAGCCTCCAGATGTAGATTTCACTTCCCGTTTTTAAACTAAAAACTTATATAAGCACTAAAACTAAGTTTATGTTTAACTTAAATTGTGTTAAAGTTAACTATTTTAAGCACCCGCAGGTAAAAGACGACCGAGCAAGTGGTTGGCTTGCTAAGAAGTTGAGAAAAAAAAACAATAAAAGTTGCGGAGCGCGCCACAACACAACGCTCAACGAACGCAACAGTGTGCGTGAATGAGTATGCGGGCGCGGGGCCTTCTTGCCCGATCTAGATAATGTTACCGGATTCTGCTTTAATACTCCTGATAAAATATACGATAAAAAAAATTATACATATTTTTAAACGTAATAATAGTTTTTTAAAACAATACTTTACAGTAACATATTTTTTAGTAATGTAAATAATTTTAAATTATTTGTATATCGATAAATTTTCGTCCACAACTCCATAAAAAAAATTATAAGCGCAAGCAAAACATTTATGTCTAAAATATATTTACAATATAATTTTAACCATTACTCACTTAAGTCATAACGAATATTATTTGCCCCAAAACAATGCAACAAGTACAAAACCTGGCAACATTAAATCACAACGTCAGTTACTAAACTCCCGTACGACAGTGACACCGGGGCACACACACACGCAGCCGCCGCCCGCGCACCAACGTCCTTGCGGCCACCGACCGCTTACCTCCAACACCAACTATTTAATACTTAGAAAAGAAAACAAGCTTTCGTTACTTATACATTGAATGGATTCTCTGAAAAAGTTGAGGAAATTTATTATAATTTCTGCAATGGATACGGTTTTACACGTTATAGCTTTAATATTGATCGTGTCTCTTTTTAATAATAATAAGTTTAAAA
>DWAP01002617.1:0-13181 GCA_018230625.1 Heliconius eleuchia | reverse complement strand
CCCATTATTTATTTATGCGATGGCCCTGACCGGACTGACTTCAAAATTATATATGTATAAATGTCATTGTTGCTTAGAAATTTGCACTGGCATCTGACACGTCATAGTAGAACGGTACTCAACGCCGCAATTTGTTTTTTTAATGGCGAAAAAATAAAAATGTTCTGTAATTTACCGCTCTTTGAGTAGCGATCGATCCTTTTGTGGCACTATATTTTCTTAGTATTTGTTAATATATGCTAAAATTATAAAGCTGAACAGTTCGTTTGGTCAAGCGCGCTTATCTCAGAAATAGGTTATTTTTATTTTTCGCTCCACGCTGTATTCCGCATATACGAAGGTAGGTCTGTTTCCCATTAAGAAATTTCGTTTTCTCACTTTCCCCTAAACTCTTGAGGCATTACATATTGAGTATCGGAACTCAACGCTGTGTTTTGCCTGTTTCTCGAAGCGAGGAAAAGAAAGTATTAAATATTTCTTCCACCCAAAAAAACGGAACTTACAACCATCGTATTTACACTCGCACGTATGTGCCCCTGCGACACGACCCTCTCTTTTTATTTTTAATAGCCAATTTATCGAGGAAAGAAAAGTAAATACTTCGTCACACGATGTGACCCACTGTACCCGAGGTCAGAGTAGCTATTTCCATTTAAACGAAGAAGAAGCTGTAGGAGAAAACTAGTTTTAATATTAAAATAAAACACATAAAACGTTGCAAACTCAATTTATAACTGCACACAACGAACAAAATAATAGTCCAAACACTTACATACAACACACAGCCCACCATCAGGCCTATAGCAGCACCAAGATCTTGCGCAACCTTACTATGATCAAAACAATGCCTATCAAAAGCTGAACAAAAAATGAAGAAACCCACACAAAATATTATTAAAGCAATCAGTTTTGCCATTGTTAAGATTATATAAAGATTTAAAAGAAATACGCTTCTTCTGGTAGATGCTAGAAGCAGAAACAGGTTCGTTATAAGTATGTACCACATGAAGCCAGTCAGCGACCACAGGAATACGGCTAGTGGTTCTTCTTTCTCGAGAAGATTGGATATTTCTGGACGATTTTCTGTAAAATTGATTAAGAATTTAGGAAAATAGCTTATTTTATTAGGCTTAAGCTCGCAAAAATGGGGAACGGAGCGAATGGAGGGAGTGAATGGGGACCGGGTGAAGCTAAATATATATAACACATATAGATAGTAGAGATTGTGAGAAAAGAGACTTTTGCACCTTAGTTGCCTCGTCCACCGAAAAATCTGAAAAATTTCTAAGATTTTTATCTATCTTAAAGACATTATACAGAGTGTCATTAACGAAATGATATCAGCCTTGTCTCCCATTCCTCCAAGTAGGGAACGGAGGGTCTTAACACTAGTTTTTTTTAAAGATTTTTATTACTATAGCAAAATTAGTAGATGGGAGACTCCATTTTCAAGCTAAAAGTTATAAAAATAAGTTATGTAAAATAACTAAATCCATGCTAACCTGTAAAATACATAACTGTATGATATGGCCCATATAAAAATCCAATGAATATACAAATTAGTGCAATCACACAACACGATATCCTCCATGTCCAAAATTCACAGAAATTTAGGCACATTACAACTAGAAATTCGATTAAATGTAGTTGTAATAATAGAAATAAAGTACAATTTAACTTATATTTATTTATTCAATAATCTTTCATTTTTATCACAATATTTTCGTCTATTACAGGTATGAAGGTTATTTTTATATATAAATGTCAAATTTGCCTGTCAAATCCACAGATTAAATAATAATGATAAAAAAAACCAAATGAAAATGATAGATAAGTGACCACTGTTTCCTATTTTCCATGATTCTTGAACTCAAAGATTATTTTGTTTTTTTTATTTCCCAGTATAGAACAACAAGACACTATGTTAAGACCCAGTGCCGGTTTAAAGACGTATAAGTTAATAAATCAAACAAAATAAATAAAATGAACAAATAAAAAAATATTTTTGAAGAATCAAATTGACATCCTTTTTTTTATTGAGAATTGAATTGTCGAGATTTCTATGCTGCCGGTAGCCTCAGGCGGGTACTCCTTGTATCCTTATTGTAAGTAAGGAAATAAAATTACCACACAGATTCAAAATTAAAATAATTATGGTTGAGTTTTGCGAGCACTTTTGAAACGTCAAATGATCATAAATTTAACAGCGGCTTGAAAGTAAGATCTATTAAGAAGAAGCTTCAGCCACACAGTCCTATGAAAATAACGGAAAGTGGAGAACGAAGTGTCCTAACACTAAGTTTTGCTTGCAATATGCAGCATAAAGCGAGTCGCTAGTAAGAAAATAGTAATAATATTTACAGTACATTGATATCAAGCGTTTCAACCAACTGTTGGCGCGTTTCCAAATCTGTAGACGACAAGCCTATTACAGATTATTCGATATATTTTTCCACATCAACGATCTGTTAAGATAAGTTTCTTATTTTTATAATACTTTCCCAGCGTCTTTTAGCCTAAAGAAAAACCAAGAAAGAGAACCAAAAGCTCTGGTTTCCATTCTCCTTGATAATCTTGCTTGATTTTTTGGGTTACCATAATGAAATACCGTCGTGGCGTCGTATTACAAGCGTGTGACGATAATTGCGAATATTGCGGGTTCGACTCCCACTAGGAAGAATTAGATATTTTATATTTTCATTTCCTAATTTTATTAACAAACAGACATTAAATTGCACTACTCGACGCGTAATGCCTTAAGAAATCGGGGGAAAGTGCGGAATGTAAATGTCTTAACGGAGAACATTGTCTTGACACTAGGTTCCCTGGTTCCCTCTGTCTACCCTGCTGTTGAGACAATGTAGTGTCAAGATGCCCCGTTCTCGCTTGAATATTGAATGGCGGAAGTCAACGCCGCGTTTTATTTGGCGAGAGCGCAGAAATATGAATAATTCGTTTTCACTGTTGGTGATAAAACCCATAAATATAATTTTCTAGTTTCGAGACATTGCATCATTATGTTGAACCGCGGATAATTCATTCCCCTAAGTACGAATCGAGCTCACAATCGTCGCGTTTAGAGTCAGACGCTGTAACAGTGCGTCACGAAGATTTCAATTTTTAATTTTGTTTTTCTTTTATATTCAGCTTCATATTTTTACCGGATAAAGAAAAAAACAACAACAAACAAAGCCTTAAACTCTGGATCTTATGCCCAAATACATATTTAAGCTATATTAATGAAACTCAAATGGAATAGACAAATTAATTTATGTTTCTTAATAACGAAATATTAAAGGGATAACTAATTAACTGAGATTAAAAAAGGTTAAATATCAGCTATATTTTTATTTAGGATGCTATCGTGGGGGGGTGGAGGAGGGATCTGGCTGGAGGACTCTGGCTGACCAAAGCGCGGCGTTGAGTTCTTTAAGCCAGAAAAATCTCTACTTAAGTATATCATTTTATATATGACGTGACGCAGGGGTCGCAACACAACCGTCGTTGTACCACTACAACTGTAAAGGTGACGGTCGAGGGTCCGATTCCCATTTGGCCGAATGAAATATTGAATTTCCTCGCAAAAAATTCCCACTCTCGATTATTATATTTAATTTATTTTCATTTCCCAATTCTCCTAAAACAGCACGGTGTTGAGCTCCGTCGGAAAGCGGAAAACGGAGTGTTTTAACACTCGAATATACGTACATGTATAGTTTCAGTAAACTGACCAAGCTTATTCTGTACACGTTAAACGTGAACGGTAATAACGAAATTGTTTCCAAACAGATTTTAGCAGACTAACTGACAAATGACTGGAGCTCTTCATTACGTGGTACAGACAAAGGGGAAATAGGAACGTAGTGTTTCTTTTTATTTTTAATAGTAGCAGAGTGTCTGACTGTAAACGCGAAAGTTGTCGGTTCGATTCCCACTCGAGGGAATTAAGTATTTTTAATAGTCACTCTGGTTCCAAAGAAAAGGGTTCCTACCACCAACATGCAATGTCTACAAGAATTGGAAAGTACATGAGTGTTTTAATACAACACATTTTACTCTACCTAACCTGCTTTATAGTAATACAGCGTGAAGCTTTTATTTATAATTAATAAAAAATATTGAAATTTAAGATGATATATTACGGTAAGATGTACATTTGTGTATTTTGTCATCTAATATTCCTTCAAAGTACGGAGAGCGAGAGAAAAAATTTAATTTTAAATATACGCGATTATATAATAAGACAGCATTTTGGTAAGTGAAATTTAATGCCATGATTTGTCTTATTCGACTAAAAATACTTATAAAATAGTCATATGTATATTGTACAGGAAAATTAAACAATAACTTTCTTACCGCTTGTTACACACAATTAGGATTATAAACATATTTAAATGCAAAGTTTCTTCGTTCGCTTGACAGTATCGATGATACTGGACAAAGGTTATGTAAAAAGCATGAGGACCCCTGGAAAACATGTATGAAAAGGTTGATGACAGTGGAAAAGGCGAAACAGATATACAGAAACCGTAGCGTTTAGTGGTCCGTTCTCAGAGGTCATAAGTAGTTTCAGGTGCACTAACTAGTCTTTGACTTGAGATGGCCATTGAAAGTATAAATAAGAATATTAAAAAAATCTTTATATTGATAATAATATAAGAAATCATTGTATTAGTTTAAACTGCTTATTATATTAAATTTTATTTACTTAGGCTTGACGTCGCCTTCAAAAATGGGGAGTGAAGTAACTTACCATTAGGTTCCCTATGGAAACCCTGCTTTACAGGATACAATATGAAGCCAAAATAATAAAATAATAATTTAACAGCCAGCACCCCCTTTGTATGTACGTCGCGGTATTCAGAAAAATATTCATCCACTCCCAGCTACAGTAACTGTTACTGTTAGAAGCAAAACGATCACTATAATGCTGTACACTCAGCTACGTATGTTTTGTATGGAAGACGGATTTTATTTTTATTTTTTTAGTTCAATGCTGTATCCTGATATTATGATACTGCATTGTCCACGTACTGAACTATTTTCGAGACATTACGTGTGGATTGGTGCATGTGTGGGTTTTAATGAGACATTGCGTGATTAATGGCGGATCTTAACGCTACGTTTTAGCTTGTTACCTGAGTGAGCTAAATGAAAATAATTCATTTCACTAAATGGAAATTGAACAAACTACATGATCGCAAATCAAATTTTCCTTTAATATTGGTCGCTCACAAATATACATTGCGTGCCGATTGGCGAGCTTAACGCCACGCTTAGTCTTTTAACCAGGGCTAGTAAATCAATATTTTTTTTTCATAAATCAAACCCACAACCGTCTCGTTCATATTATTTATATTTTGCATCTACAATCTGTGGCTCACTGTACTAAACACGTAGTGTATGTTAATTACATTTTTAAAGCGCAAGTTTTTTAATAACGTTCCAAAGAGAAAGCAAATATAAGGCTCTATCGCTTTGTTTGTTTTCATACATTTTTTGTATGTGTGTATGTTTTTATGTGTATGTATGAAAGTCTTAGTAAGTTACTATATAGATCTTTCTAGAATGGTTTTTAAAAGTTTGTGAAACTTAGAAGATTTAATACTTTCTAAAAAGCGGTTTCAGACTGTATCCGGCGCGTAGCAGGGAACCTAATATTAAGACACTCTGTTCCCAATTTTTAGCGGAATTTTTTAGACATGGCGTTTTAGACATGGTTATATATACCACATTTTAACAACAATTTTTTCCCCTTTTATTGCTATTACATACTACATACAATCCAACAATATTTTAAATATGAAAAACTCGTCAATTGCTTCCCTCTACGTTACTGAAATATATAGGGAAGAGTTTTAAAATGAAGTTTTAAGTCAAACAAAAAACTTTTTGTACCACTGCTATTTATTATTACACTATTCTTTTTACTATTCTTTTTTATATTCTAATGCTCACTATTTGAGAGATCCTGGAGCCCAATTTCTTTGCTCTCTTTCAACAATATAGGGATTAAATATATAAAAGCAAACTTAAAGTTATATCAAAGCAGAATTATTTTTAATTTAAATATTCATTCAACTTCATTTAAATGACTGATATTGTAATTTAGAATCCTACTGGAGTTTAGAAGCGCACTAAGCAAGGATTTCCCAAAATTTCTGAGGGAGTTGGACAAAATCTCGATTTTATTTATTGCAGGCAACGATCCCAGATACTCCTCTGAGCTCCTCCAAGCTCCATCTTGTAACGTGAAGAGCACGGTTAAACCATGAAATGCTAAATATGTGCTTCTCTCGATCATTCATTCTAGAACGTATCGTAATGTGACGTATTTCTAGAATGTACTTTGAAAATGACATTAGTAGAATTACTTCAAATTTGGTGTCGATTGAAAAGAGAGGTCGAATTTAAAAAAAACATTAGTCCTTGGACACTTGAATTAGAAGACCCAAGTTCCGCTCTGAGCTCCTCAACCTGCTACCCTAGGGGTGCCCATACATAACATTAATCCAAAGAATGCTAAGGACTTTTTTTTACTATAACATAATCATTGTTAAGACCAGGCGTGGCCAAGGAGTAGTATGATTTTAAACGCGACCGGTAGTAGGTTCGACTCTCATTCGAGGAAATGAAAGATTTAATATTTCATTTCATTTCAGCTATTGAGGCAAATCGTGGTTCAGCAACTCAACACGCAATATGACCAGAATTTCGCGTAAAATGTAGTACGTAGTGTCTTAATATTAGGGTAGGCGTGAAGCTGACAATAAAATCATTGTTAAAAAAAAAGGATTTTTTTTTGGTGGCGGTGTCTTCGTAGCGCAGGGGTAAATCATTTGACTGTAAACGTAATGGTCGTGGGTTCGATTGCTCCTTGAGAGAATAAATTATTTATTTTCCTTATTCTGGCACTGGTCTGCAAGATAAAGCGCAGCGTTGAGCGCAGAGCTAACCGGAACGGAGTGCCTGAACACTAGGTTTGCTCTGCCTACTCTGCTATATTCGGGACTTCAGCGAAAGTTTTAAAAATACCATTATTATTCAAATCTTGTAAGTAAATAATCAAGTTTTTAATAGGTACGTGTTTTCGAAATTTCATAGTGTATCTATATCGTCTTTTCCTTATATAGTTTTAACAAAGTCACTTTCCACCGATGTACGCTTAGGTCTATCAAACTACGTAACAGATTTTAATGCAGTTTTCACTAAAATACACAGTAATTTAAGAGGAACGTTAATATATTAAGTAAAGCTGAGAATGTCAAATCTTTAAAAATAATTATCATCGTACACAGCGCCATCTATTATCGAGTAGCCAACCAGCAAAATTATATTTTTATAAGAAAAACAGTACATCTGTATATAAATACATACATATTTATAAACATAAATAAATTGTAATTTTAATTTATTATAAAAAAAATATTTTTGATAAAACTAGCGCCGTCTATTGAGAGCAAGGTTAAGTTAGCACTGCATGAAATATGCATAAAGTCAGAAAGTTACAGGGCTGTGAATAATTTGCTGTTTAAAGTAAAAATAATTCTTATTTACTTATGATAAAGTTGTTTTTCAAATAAATCATCTTAACCAAAGGAAAGCTCTTGAAATATTAACCGAGACAGACTTGATATAGGTGTATCACTTGCCGTATATAGTGAATTTATTTAATTACTTCAACAAATATCTTTACAATTTAACACGAAAATACTCAAAAATAACCAAAATTAGATTAAAATTATAATCTAAAATTAATATAAATGTCAATTCATTTGCGTAAGTCAGCACAAATATATTAAAACCGTTTTCCAAGAAGGATTTTTCTACATGTTATCATTATTTCATACATTTCTCAAATAATAACGACATTTACCAGGCAAAGCCGGGCATAGAAGCTATGTCAATATTTTACATTATAGCAAACTATCGATTTACTCCGCTTAAAATTTCGAAGTGTTAACGCCATCTATATTTATTTTTCCAAAACTCATATATTTGTGTGCGTTCCTGTATGCTAGTGTGCTGTAAACGATTGAAGCAGACGCTAGCTATGTAAGGCTAGCAAACAAATTAATTTATTGATTTTTATATTAATTTTCTTCTTAAATTTGACATGCTTGTCCAATTTTACACGCCATAAGCTTATTTGCGATTGTGGAACATGTGTTTTATAATGCTATGTTAATTAAAACATATAAATCATTAATTTAAGTATAACTTAGTAAGTTATCTAATTTTTAATAAGAAAAACTTATAAGATAGACAAATTTTATATATCACTCCATAAAGTAATATTGAACATTAAGAAATTCAATTTATAAATCTAGAATATTAAAATGAAAAATGTCATTTCTGCTATCCCTACACCTAATCTCCGCCACCCTCCCGTAATAGGCCATCTCCCAGTATCCATGGCAACCAAATCAAAATGGCCGCCACTCCCTCCCCTCCCCTCACGGGTATATAATCGCGTGCCAGGCCTACAGCATCCAGAGCGCCAGTACCATTTGTTAAGGCATCACGTATCGCGCCTCAAGAAGCGAAAATCTTCGTTACATTTTTTTAAAACCCACCTTCACTTCCGTTTCCGTTTGAATAAATTTTATTTTTTCACGTTTTCGTTGGTTTTTTTTTCGTTACACTTTATTATTTTCTCCTTATTTTGATTTTAATTGTCTTGTGTGGTGCCGGCAGGAGACAGGTAAGATTATTTCGTATCGATTTTTACATCGGACATTTAAAAATATCTGTACTATTTTCGTCTTTACTCCCTTGCGTTAGGGGTTGCTTTATAAGTATTATAGATTCCTATATAATGCGTTAAGATTCCTCTAAGTGCGTCCCGGGAGGGTAAAATAGGGAGAAAGGGGAGGTTTTGCATATTTTCAATTATTTAATACAGAGTAGAATATTAAATATAGGTATAAAGTCTATTCGTTTTGTAATTTTTCTACATAAATCTATGAATTTTACCTGTTGCGTCCTAGAATTTCTCTTTTAAATTGTGCATTGAACATACAAGCGGTTTTTTTTTCGATGTTTAAAGTAAATCTGCTATATATATTTATAAAACTCTTTCATTACTAAGTGACTGACAGACATACCAAATTTACAACTTTGCATGTAAGTTAAGGAGTGTCAGGGAGCAATAAAAGAGGATTTCTCCAATTCCAATAAGAACTGAAAGAACTAGATTTTTAATTTTACGTCGTAAAGATTTTATAAGATAAAGTTATGAGCGATGAGTAGGTACTTACTAATAACTTAAAAATCTTATAATTTTCGCGGTATTTTTGTCTCCACTCACAGTTTGCTTATTATAAAATAAGCAACAGAGAAGTAAAATGTTGAACAAAAATTAAAACCTGTTATGTTCAATTACAATTTTATTGAAAACCGTTAAAAGCTTGCTTGCTTAAGATAGTATCGATACTTTCTTAACGTATTTAGATGAAATATATAATTTGACAGCTGGACTAAAGAATAGGGGAAGCGTGTACCAAATCAATTTAACTCATTATTACATTTTCAATCAAAACGCGGGAATCGAACGGAAACGGAATACGGCGTGAAATGAAATATTTATCAATTAACTTAGTGTAAAATAGTACCCTAAAATATAAAACTGTTTTCGGTAGATAGACAATTCTACTTGATCTTGGGATTTTAATTAAATCCAAATATAAATATTTCCTAATTCAAAATTTTAGCTCACATTGATCTCAATCAACGCAATAATTTTAACATAATTAATAATATGAGAATTATTAATTATTCGGTATTTTTTCGGTTATATTAACAACAAGTTACAAGCCATTTTTATTTTTGTTGAATAAAAATCTACTTTTATAATAATAAAAATCAATAAATGAAATAAATGAAATAATCAATAAATGAAATAAATCAAATAAATGAAATATTACCATTTACCATATCAACAGTTTTTATACTGTATAATACAAAATAAAAATTATTTTATCTATATTTTCACTCAGTTCTCAACTTTACGCTCAATTTCCTACCGCTATGTTGGGTGTTGTTTAGTCCAACTTTATAATTTGTGTAATCAGAGCGTGGAAACAGTACTTTTTTAAATTGTATATTTATATTTTTCTTGTTTCAACAATCCGTTGACGTCAATATTTTTGCTATTGTACTCATTTCTGCAAAAGATCTATTTTAAAACACACATTTAGATGTAATATCGAGATCTGCTTTTATTGAATTTGATTTATGGAATACGCCGTAAATTTACTTCTTGGTCACTATTAAGAGTAGACTTCGCTTAATTAAATCGTCTTTATGTACTTATAAGTATTTATTAACAGTTTTAAAAGTTATTCTACACTAAGTATAACAAATATTTTAGGAAATGTTTAAATTTAACCGTAGCGAGAATCAAACCTGCACTTCTTTAAAAACACACGATAGTTGTCATACGCTTCTGTTCTAGTTATTTGGTCTCAAAGAAATAAAATATTTTATTTCATATGAAATAAATGAAAGATGAATATTCTGTTGTACTAGCGTAGCAGACAGAGAATCTTTAGAAACTAGGTAGTACACGTTATTTTTCACATTCTATTCAATTCATAGAATTTTGATCTTTTCGCATTTTGAAAAGGGCGTAAAATTACTTACATGCTCTTGATAATTTAAATTATTTTGATATGAACGTTTTCCGAATAGGAATATTCATGTATCAAACCCACAACTATCGCGTGTACAATCATACCAACTGCACTGCAAAGGCTTATATATATATGAAAATATATTCGAAGTCAAAAATTAATAAGGGCTTGATACTCTTCAATAATCTTTTATGAATTTTTTTTCGTATGTGCGAATGTACGAATGAACAATCAATAATTCAACAGCCGTGGTTTCAATGAAATTGTATTAATTGCTTATTCTCTCTTGTAAATTCAAAAAGCACAATTTTTATTTCTATTTCTCTTATTATGGCTGCTATGTGCACTCCACACTCTAACCTATAGGCGAGGGAATAGAGGAGTCGGTTGGACCGTGCCTACCAGTAGATAATCTGGTGCCCACAGTGACTATGATTTTTTTATAAGGAAAACTAAGTCTGAAAAATTAAAATAGAGCCTTTACCCAAAATACTAACTGCAAAGCTTAGGTTAAAGACCACTTTGGAAAATATTTTTAAATTCACTTTCTCTTTCCTCTCCCTTTCTACTCTTTCTGCATTTGCAAACATAAGCGCGGCGTTCGTCGGGTTAATAAATATAACGCCGCATCTTATCTCATCATAATTTATTAGAATTCGCATTTTGGTCAAGTTTAATCAGGCTCATGCCATTAACATTGGCGCCTATATATTACAAAAGTAATTATATAAAAAGGAAAGTATAAAAAATCCATACTAACTTACAAAACATGTATCTTAATTTAACGAAACGAAAAAATATATATTTTTATAATTATCATTTTTTCTTTTATTAAATGAATCAATAGATATTGACCTGTAAAATAATAATATTAATACTAAGTCTACTTATACCCCATTCTACCCTTTATACTTACATACGTAGACACGTTGCATATGAGGGAACAAAATCTTTTAAAATATTATTATGCTTAACTTAATAATTCTTCTATTCTTCTCTAATCTTAAAGTTGACATCATGACTCCCATTCCACAAACATGTTTTTTTTTGCCATTTTAAGGGAGTCCTCCGTGCACGAGTCCAACTCGCACTTGGCCGATTTTTTCAAATAATTTCTTTGAAATTGAATGGACTACTATTGTCGTATGAAAACACTGCCTTTTAACATTATATATTCACATAAGGGTCTTTCTATGAGATTCCATCGTTGTAAGTTTATTCAATTTCCATACATGTATACATTTTCTATAATAATTTCGCTTTGTCCAAATAAGATTTGTATGGAATAGAGAGAATATCTTATAAAGTATTAGTTTTTTGTTCATACATTTTTTCCTTATACATAAATCTACATAAATGTGCGGCGTTCAGTTCCACCACTCAACATGACTTCTTGCGATGCATGGGTGCGTCTAAACGCATTTAGTGTTAAGACACTCCGTCCTTGACTCGACTATGCGGAAAAAAGTAAAGCTTTTTTTTATCTTTATAATTATATATAATACCTGAGTGTTCGACTCGCGGCTTAACCCACGTGGGCTACATACTTATAGCTATTTCTCTATTCGTTTGGGTAGGTAACCCGAATAAACGATTCTTCTTAAGGCTATATATATATATATATATATATATAATATTTTTATATATATATTTTTTATGGCCAACCAAGCTTGAATACAAATTGGACTTAATAAACCAGTCAGTTAGCTTTTAATATTTAGCTATAATATGTATACTTTAGTTTGATTATACAGATTTATTATTGCTTCACGCTGTATCCCGCATATAGCTGGGTAGGCAGAGGGGAGCTCGGAGATCGGGAGCTAGTGTTAAGACACTTCCATTCTCCGCTTTCATTTCCCCGAGTTGGAATCGAATCCACAACCTATTATGCTTACAGTTTGCGACTGTGCTTGTGCCCCTGCGCTTGCGTCACTTAAATCAAAAGAAATAATTAATTTTATTTATTTGTTGTTCAATAATGAAACAAACAAAATAATAAAAAAATCTTACAAATTTTATTATACAACATTCAAATTTAAATTTATTTAAAAATTGCCTTAAAAGGCATAATTTTAAACCGAGAAATAGTTTTTTTTTGTTAAAAAACAATAATAATCTCCAGTTATCACAAAGCACTTGCTACATACATATACATAAATACGTAAATGTGTTTTAAAAAATATTTTAAACCCTTTTAAAACATTTTTTGTCACTAGAAACCCTGAAAAGTTATCAATTATTATTCATGTATTCAAAAATTCAACTTCACTGAGGTTTTCTGTGTAAAATGCAAGTTTTAATTCTCTAGTACGCACTTGTGTCACTATACTGTAGACAGTGGCGTTGTCTGCTTTAAATATGCCTAAGTTTTGTTTTTGTGGAGAGCTTAGTGATGAATTATTCTGCTTTTATACCCCGACGATGAAAAAGGAGTATTATAGAATTTAACTTGTCTGTGTGCGTGTGTATCTGAATGTCTGCGACATCATAGCTCACCAACGAATATTTTTTTGTTTAAAAGGTGACTTAATCAAGAGAGTTTTT
>DWAP01002616.1:0-13181 GCA_018230625.1 Heliconius eleuchia | reverse complement strand
GGTTCCCTCTGCCTACCCTGTTGTGTGCGGGATACAGCGTGAAGCTGATTTATTTTATTTTTATATAATATGTTAACTTCCGTTAACAACTTTCCCCTCGACGGACGAAATCCACGTTGTTTTTTTTTATGGAAAACACATAGACGAGTTCTAAGTACGCCAGCTAAAACAAAATTATAAATATGAAATTATCTTGTTTCATATTAATTATTTGAAATTTATACTTAACTTTGTGTGTAAACACTTCGCTTTGCACAAATATCCAAAACATTCGTCTTGTCAGCAGCCTTGGTAATATAAAAAATAATAATGAAAAAACGTAGTATTTCTATTATATAGTTGGATTACTCAACAAAGTGTAATAAATGAAACATCTCTGAACGACTTTACTTCGAAGATATGAGGGTCAGAAACAATTTTTCAGATATTAATCTGTAACAATCATAAAAGTTCATGTAGCCCCCAAAAGTTGTGGCTCCTTCTGGAGGAAAAACATACTTTTCCTGGAATTTGTCTTAGCTTTGTCTGCTACCATCTGTATTTGAGATTCAAGAATGACAGTTTGTTGTGCCTTTTATTATTTTTTTATTATTATATTTTCATTATATTGAAGGACTCTTACCTATGTATAGATTTATCATAACTGAGTTCTACAATATTATGTGGAATTAACAATTTTTATGTAAAAAATATTAAAAAATAAGTATAGAACAATTTTAAAAGGTTGCTGAATAAAAAATAGAGCAGTGGCAATCACACTTGACAAAATAATTATGGGTTCAAATTTAATTTGGGGAGAATATTTTAACTTAAAATAAAAAAAGCGTTCATCACGCAAACCATCTAACATGCAAGTATCTAAAAAGGCTAAAAGCCAAATATTTATTTTTGCTCTTGCCTATTTCTCATTCAAAGACATCGAATTAATTTAGTTAAAACTTTGTGAATATAAATCTGGTGGCGGAGCAGCGGGAGCAAATTGTAATCCGTCGCGGTTCAGCATTGTAAAGAGTAGAACTCCTTAACTGCTCCGAGGTCCGTCATATAACGCTGTGAGGATTCGCACACTATTAGTTATTTTCTGCTTAAACAAAAAGTTTTTACTTGTTTTCAGATCATGAAAACGAAACCGTTTTTATGGTTATAAATGTAATAATGTTATTTTAATAAAATGTTCATGCTCATTTTATGGGTATCTAATCCATTATTTACGTAATTCATTTATTTGATACTTTTCAATCGATTCAGTCACGAATTCAAATAGTAAATTGAATGTGCTAGATATTGTACACTACTAACAGTGCTATGAAAGAAATTTGTGATTGTGTTGAGGAACCATAGTCTAATATATCCAAAAAAAATCAAAGGCTTTGGCCCATTTATAGATTAGCCATCCGCTTCATGTAGAATGCCTCATATGCACCTACGTCAAAATTGATAGTACAAAAATATAATATATTGTTATTCTGTCTCAATCACAAAATCTATTTTAACATACGAATTATAACGAGATGTTAGTATTAAAAATCGATTTTTGAGAATCAAATAACGAAACGCATTTATCATTTATCAAAAGATGTAAACAAGATTCCGAGCAACGCCTATTCGAATGAACTCGAAATTATCCAAATTTTTTTCTTCGTCCCAAACGATCGCGTGAGGTTTTATAATACATGTTTGATGACGTTTATTTTTATGCTATAACGTATAACGAGTCGACAAGAATCGAGACAATAAGGCCTGATATGCATTTACTATTATAATGATACGTACAAATGAATCATTTTGATTTTCACATTGTAATACAATAACAATGGTGGATATTATTATTTTATATAGGAATAATTATAATAAAATATTATTTACCAAAAACAATACAAAAGCAAGGATGAATTGACATAACAAAAATTAAGTATATAATGATCGAGGTATTTGTAGCGCAGGGACATAAACGTGACAGTGTGGGTTCGAATTCAACTTGGAAAAGTTAAACATTTATTATTTCATCGCTCTGGTAACCAGGTCCGCCACTGAACACGCAATACTTCAAGAATTCGGCGGAATGTGGGGAACGAAAATGTCTTGATAAGAAACGGAGTGTCTTAACATTAGATTCTCAGGTTCCCTCTGCCTACCTTGATAAATAGTGAATCATGTTAAGTGAAATCAAGACACTATTTTTTCAACTACGTAGGACCATAAAAGAGATTCAATTGAATCACTACTTGGTACTCTTATCATTTACAATAAAAGAGAAATTATATAAAAATTCAGCTTCACGATGTATCCCGCACACAACAGAGTAGGCAGAGGGAACCTAGTGTTAAAACACTCCGTTCTCCATTTTCCGCCGAATTCTGGAGGCATTGCGTGTTGAGTGGCGAAACTCAACACTCAACGCAGCGCTTCGTCTCGACACCAGAGCCAAGATGTAAATTTAAATAAATATTTCATCTCCTCCAGTGTGTTTAAAGTAAATTGAAAATAAAATTGACACAGATACAAACAATAAATTAAATCATTTACATATATTCTATAAACCATTCAAAACGAATACAAACAAAAAAAACTTAACATTCAAAAACGTGCTAAATGGGCTCATACAAAACAAAAGCCATACAATACATCGAAATAGCGATTAGATTTTTTATTCATTTGTTTCGTAATAGTAAATGTAGTTCCAGCCTAATCTCATCATTCAAGGCTGATGAGATGAGATAATGATTATTGCCCACGGCTGTTGATCTGACCGCTGCTCGAATTCAACAGAATGTAATTTAGTTACCCAAACGACACGTCCATATGTAGAGACTTGCCAATTTATTATATTTTATGTTTTTGAATAATATGCATATACATATATAAAATATATCACGGTATAAAAGATATAAAGATGTAGCGCTTACCAACAATTATATTTAAGGACTAGATTTAATATTCATTAAGAATTGCATCAATAGTAAGTTCAGAATTTTAACATACGACTTTTGAAAATTAATTGTTGTAAACGAAATTATCAAATGGTCGAATATAAACTAGGGAATATAAACTCCTATTAAAGTTTATATAATACTAAAAATACAATATTTTTGCTAATAATAATATAATATACCTGTACAAATGAAGAAATAATATTTAGCCGTAAATTTGCATATAAATCATTATCATTATGTCAAAAGCAAACATTTTTTCCTACATCTACCATAATTTAATCATCATTACAGTTTTTGTACAATAACTAACTATGTGAATATTTTTTTAATATAATATAACAAAAACCGAAGAAACAGTAGGTATATCACTGTACAAAAACTAGATCCACTTTGGCTTTGTAAATCCCATACACTAAACTAGCGTTGTACAATATATTGAAAACACAATATGAACAAAAAAAACTTCTCAACCAAAATCTTATATAAGCTATTTGCTATTGTCAGATATTGAATAAGATGATTTATCATCGACCCTAACTATAATCAATTTATCTTTGACCGGAACTGCAAAAACTTGGACGAACTAACAGAAAGAGCGGTACTTATACTTATTACTAACCACACAATGTAACACTTCAACATTGTTATACAATATTTTTTCTATGACACTATCGTAAAAGTGTCATGCCACAATAAGAGATCAATCACACGAGTAGTGGTGGAACGTGAAAAATAATATCAGTGACCCTATTCCTGAGATTTGCATCCAGCCAAGTAATAGGGGAATTTATCATACTTCGCTTAGAGGGTAAAAATCGCGAACATTTGTCTAACGTTAAATATTATATAGCACGGTTCATATTATAATTTCTAAGCAAATATGAACCTTCGAAATATCATAATAAAACAAGTTAATAATTGTTCTGTTTAGCATAAAAATGGATTTTTTTCAAATATCTGTGTTGAGTTGTGTGATGTGTGAAAATATGTACTTATAATATATTTTTGCCGGCTAATCTTTGAATAAAAGTAGGGTTTTGTTTTTTATTATTTCATTTGTAGCCGCCTCGTTTCTTTGTTCAAAGAAATTATATGAAAAGGGATACTATTTACAATAACGTATCTCTAAATCAGTACAGTAGTAATTGAGCTATTTATATGAAATACCTCCAAAAAATACGTTTTATAATTGATAATATATAAATATTATTAAATTATTGAAGTAAAGGAGTAAAAAGCTATCGTTTTAATATTCAGAGTATAATGAAACCCACAACAATACTAACATTAGATAGATATTTGTAATTGGAATATTTTGCCAAATTATGCAAATTCAATCAAATGATTCCGATGGACTGAATTTTCATTCGTTTCACATCAACGAAATTTGGGTGTCATGTCATTATTTACAATTTGCATATTTAAATCCAAATGTGTATTGCAAAATAAGAATATTTAATTGAAAAAAAATATTTATATATCTTTTTAGTTTATTTGTTTTTTTTTTACTTATTTAGAAATACTTATTTGGAAAACGTATAAAATCTCGAACGTACCGGAACTCGAACCCGCGTCTCCTGGAAACCGACATTTTTAAGGTGGAATTACTCTTTAAAAATGTTTAAAAATGTTTTTTTTAGCTTTCCGCTGTATCTTCCATATAGCAGTAAGTATGCACAGAGAAGCTAAAGCGCTCCTTTCCCTAATTTTGAGACTTAGTATTTAGTGCTGGCGCGCTTTGTCTTGTTACCAGAACGAAGAAAATGAAAAAAAATCACTTCCCCAAGTGGGAATTAAAACCGTCAATCATTCGCCGTTTTTACAGGCAACATCATTGTGCCGCTGCGCCACGATATCTTAAATTTTATTTAATCGTAGAAATACCTAATTTTCCCACTTCTTAACATATTTCATAGTTATAGGTCTACGGAAAGTAGTAAGTTCTGGATAATTTTATACCTAAGAATTTCATACAGAACGCAACAGAACAAGACAAGAATGCTCGTATCTTTTGGTTGTTTTGACTTTGAAGCTTGATTTCATCTGTGCTCCCAGATCCTAGACCTGAATATTTGATATTCATTTCAACTTCAACCTCTACGTGATTTCGGGATAAATGGTCTTGGTAGACAGAGAGATAACCACAAAGTGATCCTATAATGGTTCTGTTCTTTTCTTCTTTTGAGCTACGAAACCCTAAAAAGTAAATATGACGTTTTATTACATCGACATATGCATGTAAAAAAAGTTATATTTTTTACGTCTATTGTATGAAATATTTTAAATTTATTATTATAATAACCTCATATCAATTCTATCATCAAATTTTATGTTTTTCATAAAAACGGACATATGTATAACATCACCATAACTAGCCTAATTTATGTTAAAATATAAATATATTGCCTTCGCATTTTTTTCACAAGTGGAATCCAAGATTATTATCACGAAATCAAGATACTCAGACATCTAAACTAAAAATACATTTTCTAAATGGTTCCGTTGAATTCATATAATGAATAATTAATGATACATACCATATTAATTATTGAATAATTAAATGGAAGCTCCCAGTCATATCTCATTGTGTTTTGCTTTCAAAACATCTCAATTCAAATAAATCATACTTTTTGCATCGGCCTGTTTATTCTTTGCTGAAATGCCTTAAGAATCTCATAACGGAGAATTTGCCTGAGGCAGCTAATAAAAACGAAATTGATTTGTGATTGCCGCGGTCGGGGTTTCAAATATAATCTAACTAATAAAGATTAAATTGTGCTACCCTTTTGAACGCTTCGATCCCTTTTCTAAGAGATACGCACTTTTGAAGTTATTGAAGTTTTAATAAAAGACGCACCATATTTTAATTTATTGCGAGAAACACGATTCATTTGAATAATTGAACATTTTTGCAATATAAAACAATTTTATATTTTTTATAGCGGCTAAAAGGTATTTACTATAAAAACTAGTCAAGTACAAGTCGGGCCCGCACTACAAGGATTCCTTAAAAATTTCATGATGTAGGTCAACAGAAAATACAACTACCCTACATGGAACCGTACAAAAAAAATATTAAACAATGTTAATATTGGTTTTCTAAAAATTAAGATTTTCTACGTAGACTTTTAAGAAAACATAAATAAATAACAGGCTTTACGCTTATTCTATACCTCAGAGTCAAATTTACAGCATTTTACCACAAAATTTAAATTATTTATTTTAAATACCGTTAACAAGATACATCCTAGATGTTCATGAGAAACTTGTCAGTTTTAATAGTCATATAACTGATATAAATCTCAATCATCATACGTGGAGTCAGGATTTGCTAATTAATGTTTGCCTGGCAAACTGTCTCGTTCCTACTGTTTATCTCTGCATGTTATCATACTTAAGGTTGAGACTTAAGATGTCTGATCTTAGCATCTTTGATTTATCTTAAACAATTTTGAGTTTAAAACATCCTTATTTAATTTGAGATGATTTTTTAAAAAATACTTTACAAATACGATTAATACTGATCAGTTAGAAAGAACTCTAACTGATCAGTATTAATCGTATTTGTAAAGTGAACTGAGAACTGCTGAGGAACTCGCTCGAATCACGCTGTATTCCGCACACACGAGTGTAGGCAGAGCGATCCTAGTGTTAAGACACTCCGTTCTCCAATTTCCACCGAAAGCGAAGCCGAGCGAAAAAATGAAAACTATTCATTTAAATAAATATTTCTACGAATGGGGTTCGAACTCACAACCTGTAGCATTTACAGCCACATGTTCACTACGCCTGGTCTCAATATATATTTTTTTATAAAGTATATCTTATACAATTAAAATATAATATTTACATACTATTTATTTTTAAGTTCACGCTATATTCCCTATATAGCAAAGTAGTAGGCAGCGTGAACCTAGTATTAAAACACTCCGTTTCCAACTTTCTTACAAATTTTAGTAACAATCTGAGTTGAGTAGCGGAACTAAACGCCTCATTTTATCATCTTACCTACTATATAATATAAATCATAAATCTCTTAAATAATATTTCAATAACATTTATATAAATTCAAATCACCATAACTTTAATTAAAATCCACTGTAGGACTTATGTTTAGCAATACATCCACCGGTTAGCACGTGTCGGTTCATAACTTTGGATCGCTATTGTTTCTTTATTACGACGCTGTCGGGGGCTATTTGCATTAACCGCCTGCTTTATAATACTCGTTGACACCAATGAATTTGTCTCAACATGATCCTTGGTATATTGCTGATGGTATTTTCTAATTAAAAAAAAACTTTATTTTTTATCTATTTATGTATTTAGTTATACCTGAGGTTAAGGTCGTTGTGTAGGTTTTTTAAAATAGTTATATATTTCATGGAAAAGTGAGATTTTTTGCATAGATCTTTATCTTTTTATTTATAGTTTAATTATACAATGAATAAAGACAAGAATGTTTAAACATATTTTTACTATATCTATAATAATACTATAATATTAATGGTAAGAATATAATAAATACCTACTTACTACACAATACTTAACTACGTACTTATTATTTGAAAAAAAAACAATATATCTTAAAATAAGAATATCAACCGCATAGTCTTAATAAATTAAGTTACAAAGTCCAATAAGCTTAATTCCGGCTAAATTGAAAATCACCAGACACCTCTTAACACAAAACATCAAAGTAATGGATACACAACATGTACACTCAACAAATTAATATACAAAACTTGAGTCTAAAAATAATAGAATCAAAGGGGCTCGTGAAGAAGAGAATCTCGAAGATTATTCTATTTATGTTAATGTCACGGGCGTGAGGAAGCGTTTAACTCCACTCATTAATTATTGTCACGCTATATATATAATACATTGAGCATTCGCTGTCCTCTAACTCTTATAAGGGACGAAATAACAAGGACGTAAGTGGCCAACAACAGATTGATGGACGAAGAAAAAAACGTGTTTTCAAAATTAACCGTACTCCAAAGCTTAGCTCTAAAATGATGTAATGTCCTCGTGGACATTAAAAATCATTTTGTCATCTTCAGTAATTTATGGAGTCCGCCCACAGATATTATTACATGCTATTTACGTATTTTTATGATAGTTTAGATTATGCTTCGCGTTGATACTTCCGCTAAATAAAAATAGATGATCGATATTGTTTGTTGATGTTATAATGTTTGGAAAGACGTGCGTTCTTTGAGTGTAAAGGCCGAGTCATTGGTAATAATTATACGGCTTTACTTGTATTACCGCTGAGATTTACTATTGAAGGTACCAGTACAGTATTACTGTGGTATGTTATGTTGGATGGTATGTTAGATATTTTTTTTTGTACTTTATTTTAAAGTGACCAACACTAATACAACACACTTTAACTAGAAATAATTTTAGAAATCGACAACGCTATAGTACTTGAATATGCTGACTTAAATAAAAAATACTGTTTCTTTCTTAGCTTGCACCAATTAACTAATAATCATCTAAAATAAATCTTGCAATCACAAGAAATTCCCAACGAAATAAACAAAAAACCAATTTAAATTATCTACACACTCGTACTTGTATTAGAGCTTATGAATTATTTTATTATACACGAAAATGTATGACGCCAATAACTTTTAATGATTAACTACGACGTGTAAAACAAAAATTCATCACGATCTTGGTGAGATTGCTATAAATCTCTCCCAGCACAATCACGTACACTCCCTATAGACAAGTGTTATAATTAAGTTAAATTCACCGAGCTACTCACAGCTCACGCGTTCAACTCGCTGGCATTTATATAACTTAGCGGTCTTTATTTTTATTTACTTCCTTTATCTTCTTGCACTGTATTTGAAGTTATTTAATGTTTCCTTGTACCTTTTTCCTCGTTTCTAATTGAAACATATTATAACAGAAATAGCGTTGGCTTTAATAGTTAAAGTTAATTTGAAGTTTAATTGAGATACTTTGTTAAATATAATATGTGGAAAAAGTAAATAAGTAAGTAGGCAGGGTATATATAGGTAAGTTATATCAAATTATATCAAGTATATATCAAATTAGCATATCTGTATTAGTACCTGTTTATATGATTCAATACTGACATTGTTCGTTTGAAATTGGATCATACTTTGTTTATTTTGAAACATCATTTATTTAATTTTTTTTTATATCATAGCGCTTCATTACAATAGCACTATGCACATGGCTCAAGACTAAAAGTAATAATTTATAAAAAATATATTGTTTCGATCTGATAAGACTTTAGACAATGACCGACGATAAACAAACCGCACGCAATTTGTCCTAATAATGGAAATTAGAAAGCCTTATTTTTTTTATCTACTGTTTTAAGACCAGAATATCTTTGAACATAAAAAAGGATATTATCTCGTAACGTTTGTGTGTAACCTATTTGTACCGAACCGTATCTGCTCAGATGGTGGTATACTGGCAAGCAAAGGCAAAGGCAAAGAACAAAAACATTATTGAACTACTAATAATACTCGCACGCCTTACTAATTAGCTTTAGCTACCATACGATGAACAGTTAATCGATGTTACATAGTAATTTCTTTTAAAAAGACCATTCGTCACACATTTAAGAAGTTTGAATGCTCGGCATGTGTTGGAAACTTTTTGTCTTTTATGTTGACATTAGCTTTGAAAATTTTGTTTTTAAGTTTAGGTATTTTTATATACTATGTATTGTTAATATAATTGTTTAATCGATTTACCTCCAAACCAAATCATTACAGTACTTTTATTTTGATGTTTTAGAGAGACATTTTTTAAAGAGATATTTTCGGCTAGTATACAAAATTAAAATTTTAATACAATGACTTATTCCATGCCCAAAATAAAATAAAAACTATACAAAAATAGACAACATGAATAATAAAATGAAATACTACAGCAATCTGTCTATAACTTCCAAATTGTCCATTGAACTGACGTAGAACGATGCTCTGAATAAATTATTTCCTCTTCAACTAAGTGGTCAGTGCACAATGCGACATATTATGTCTTTGTGCTGACCTGAATGAGTCTATTGCGCAATAGCGATCGCGTTGCCTTTATACGAAAATGTGAAATGAAATAAATACCTACATGCACCAAAATGTACGAATAATAATAATAAATGCTTAATCACATTTTGGATTAAAAAAATGCATAAGATCAATAACGTTTGATCTTTCTTTGAACTGAAATGTACGATTAAACATAATAAGCACTCTGTCTAAGTTTGAAAAATCCATTTACACGAACCTAAACACAGAGCAAATAAAACTTTGATAGAAGCCAGTATTATATCAATATAGTAAAAAAAGAATATCCAATAGTAACATTTCACCTCTCACTTTATCTCCGAACCTTGACCTTTATTTGGCACACGCAAAGCGTTCTGACAATATCAAAAGCTCCTGATTCATTCAATATTCCTACCGACAACTTTATCGAACTATGACTTTCTTTGAAAGTATTCCCTTTTATTTTATTGCAGACGTCATCGACGACCCGATGATTTACGGCCCGGGATTCCAGAGACAAATGTCTCCAGTGGGTTTCTTTTGAATTTTTTGCGCACTCGCGGTGCGTTGCTTGTATTTAACGCTGATTAAACTGTAAAATTACAATTTAAAAAGATTTTTGACAGATGCGGCACAGTATAATAACATTAGGTATGTTTGCACGTCCGAAAATGTAAAGGTAGCGGTGTAAAGCAAAAGGGCTTTGTAGATACCGAAATCCACTTACAGCATAAAGAGCACAAAGGGATCTTTGGCAAATTGTAAAATATACACGTAATTATTCTATTCGAGTGTGACGAAGCGTTTAGATTTTTGGTCTCGAGTTTTAAAGGTACTCGAGGCTTGCGAATACATGTTACAATACAAGTAGCAGACGGTAGGTACGGCCCGTGATATTGTGATAGGTGTCTATAATTTTAGCACGCTTCGTTTTTGTGTTAAGTGTAACGTCGTGTATTGTCGGGTCGAAAATAGCGACCTTTTATAACTAGCTGGGTCTGTTTAATTTTATATAGGTACTTAGCTATGTATAGGTAATATTTTTAATGTTAATATGTTATTTGCAGGGATACAAAGATCTTTTTTAAAGCAGTATTTTTTTTTAGATATTGTTTAATACTATTAGTAATTTGTATAATAGGATGAAGATTCAATTTGTAAACTTTAACATCATAAAATGAAAGTATACAACATAATCAATTATATTACAACACACCCATTCTTCACAACCCTAAGTAGGTAATATTATGAAATATTAGCCGTCTATCGGATCGCCGTCTATCGGCAGTTTTTTTCTCTTTGTCCGCATGATTTTTTGATGAAATTTATAAATTTTTATGAATGAGTTCCCCGCCCCTTCTCACTCGATTGTTTTGTCAGCCCAACACCTGGACTCAAATAAACGTAACGGAACGATTCAAGATGGCGACCTCACATTATATAGTGTTTCAAGTAGTTATAGTGTTGAAAGCACTAATGAATCGTCTTTTGTTTTGTACTCGCCATCAAAAGGATTTTGCTTTTTAATTATTTCGCATCCATTAAATGAATGCTATAATTTACTATTGTGTTGTGGTGATGTCAGTATTTAATAGTTAAGAACCTTTTGAATAGAATGTATGATTGAAATTTGTTGAGTTCTGTACGTAAGATTCGTTTAAATTGTCGTCTTGAACAATGTGTCGCATTTTTCATAAAATTTGACGTTTATTTACACAGATATTTAGCTGATTCGAAGATTAATGTGTTAACTGATAAAAGTGATAGAGGATTATTCCCAATTTTTCTATTCTATACAGTGCATTGAAGTTTTTTGTACCGGTTCCGAGATATTGGTTATTAAAAAATTATGATGAAGTTTGTAAACGTAAAAATATTGTCACAAGCTGTAATTTTTATACCCAAAAAAGGACTAACATTTTTTTAACTATAACGTAATTTACCTTAAAATTTCAAAAATCGCTTAAGCCTACGTATTACAAGTATGTGTAATAATATCTAATTTTCCTTTAGATTCCCTTCTAATATCGTTATATGATTATTGTTTTTACCTTTTACTTTACATTTTACTTACCTGAAATGGTGTTTACAAAAATATATATGTCTCTTCTCCTGTTTTCACTGGCGTTTAGAAGCTCTGTCTTTCTGCTTTTGCCTATGGATCTATATTGATTCTAATTTTGTAGAGTTCCATTCATATATTTTTGGAAGTCTGTACCAGTGTAATACCAATAACCCAGTATAAATCGTTGGTTGGTTACTACATCCTAACGAGCGTTGCCAGATGTACGGAGTTTGATTTTTAACTAAATTTTGGCCTAAACTAAAATGTCCTGAACGGAACAGATAAAGTCCCGCTGTTTGTGAATTATTTCACGCCCTACGAGAATACTCTTTTGATTATTTCATTTTTAAATAACTTACTGAAAATATTAGAAATAATAATTCTACTTTTCCCCACAGACAAAATCTGGCAACACTGATCCTAACATACCCTGATAGGTATGCTATTAATGGTATCATCATTTTATTTTATTGTAAAATAGTAAATTAGATGCCCAAAGAAAACTTGTTTATCTATATAAGTAATGACATGGATAGTTAACGTTAAACAGAAGGCCGATTTCTACTTCCACGATTAAAGAACACTAAAATAAATCGTAAATTAATTTCCAATCTTTATTGTATTACATTCATTTAAAATTCTTTCAAAATACCGCATCGTTGCTTGGTAGATGTCAAAAATTAATAGATTTGGAGGCTCATTAATCTTAAACTGATAAACCTTATGTCCAGCGGCTAAAGCTGTTTATTGAGTGACATGGCCTATCTAAGGTGCACTGCGCTCGTTCTGACCTGAATTATTAATTATAATCGGCCTGTTTTACATAATTTTGTTATTAGACATGAGTTAAATTATTGGGCTCTGTTTTAGAGGCATCGTAAATATTTCTGTTATATTCGGTTACTGCTGGATAATACTTAATTAATTCCTGGTTCGTATGATACTTTGAAGCTCGTACATTTTTCGTTTTGTGGCTACTTCATGATAATAATATTGAATGTAAAATTTTCTTGTTGTATTTGATCCACTATATAATGTGAGGTGAAATTGGGCTGATCTGTCTTTGAGTTGTGTAATATGCTTGTTCGAATATATACATATATATATATATATATATATATATATATATATATATATATATAT
>DWAP01002615.1:0-13183 GCA_018230625.1 Heliconius eleuchia | reverse complement strand
TGCCATTGCTGGCGACGTGACTCTACCACACGTACTTTAGTCGCCTCTTACGACAACACCAGTATCAGGATGATCCTATTCTAGGCCGGGATCACACGGCAAAAGTTAATAAAGTTTTTTAAGATATACTTATGATGTTTTGGCAGTCAATTTAGTTTTCTACTCAAAACCAGTGTGTGATACAAAACTAGTTTTGCTCTCATACACTCCTATAATTTTTATTGCTTGAATTTTATACCGTTTTGACGCTTTATCATATACAAATAAACTTCGAAATATATCATATATTTCGAAGTGAATGTGATAGGAAAGTATAATATGTAGTATATGATATGTAAATAAAACAATTCATCATTTAAATCCTTCAGTGCTTAAATTAGTTTGCTTAAATTTATAAAGTAAATATAAGGAAAATTTGAGCTTGCCGTAAATGGTTGCAGAGGTTAAATATTTGCCGTATTCCAAAACAAGCCGATATTCGCGAACAAATCGTGCTAATTATTTTTTTCCTCACCAGTCAATAATACGTCAAGGCTAACGATAAAAAAGCCTATATTGCTTTCAAATTCAAAATATTCTTTAATTAAATAGACTGATCTCACTCTAATTTCTTTACTTCCATTTTTTTTTACAATTAAAATCTTTACATTTCTATTATAAATAATCATTTTTTATTAATAAATGAACCCTACTCGGCTTGTAAAAATTTTATACCGGAATAGGAGCCACAAGTTTACGAACTTAGAAACAAAGGTAAATTTTACCACAAAGTAGGGTTCAAACAAGAGAGCGACAAACAAATTTAATACAAACAAAACTTAGTAATAAGCTAAGCCCGAAAATTCAGACATAAAATTACTGGCAAAATACTTACATTGATCACACAAAAATTTTCAAGTTCATATAAAGTTTAATAATATATTTAAAATTGTTTAAAGTTTATAAGAGCCTTAAGATGCCGAATCCGAGGACATATATAATATGCAAGTGATATCGTTAAAAATATGTGGTTAAGATCTGAAGTTTTTTTATTAATTAAACCTAGTTAAGTATATGTGGATGTTATTCTTTTATTAAAACTGTAAAAAGATACACGGTTTAAAATATTTACAATATACGATATTAAAATACCGATATCAAAAAGTTTGGTGCTAAGCAAAAAGGGCGGAAAATTTAATGCTTGTTTTGACCGTAAGATTCTGGGGCCCATATTAGGTGTGGAGTACTAGAAAATTATCGATGTGAACTCGGTAAAATTACATTGTCTACCACATATATGACAAACCGAATATAATTAAAACTATCAAGGTTTAAAGCCTACTTGGGTCACACATGTGAAACGAATTGCTGAAACTAGAACATCCAGATCCTTGCTAATTATGGACTAGGTTGGAGAAAGTCAAGGAGGACCTTATAATTCTAGGCGTGGTTAATTGGGTCGAGGCCGCGATTAGATATTTTCGAGAAATATTCTGGACTGGCCGACTACCCATCTGCAATCGTAATACCTTTGACGATGACGATGATGAATGCAGATCATATCACTTTTATAGTAATTTTTATTAGCTTCACGCTGTATCCCGCGGGGTAGGCAGAGCGAACCTAGTGTTTAGACACCCTGCTCCCCACATGCCGCCGAAACCTCGAAGCTTTCAGTGTTAGGTGGCGAAACTTAACACCGTGCTTTGCCTTGAATGCCTATTTTAATTTAATTACATGTCTATAAAAGTCAGTAAATAATATTCAGTAAGAAATATATATTCTTAGCATTTGCATACATTTTACTGAGTACTAAATACTCAGTAAAATGAAGAAACTGATAGTAATATTTGCCATATGATAGTTACAAACATATGTGGTGCACTAGTTTAGTTTATTATCATGTCAGTCAGACCTTGTAGGTATTAGACGACATTGCAAGGGGAATGCACAAATGAATGATTGCTTACAAGTGCTCTTGCTTTATTGAATGTTATAATATAAGGATATATCACTTAAAACATTATAATATGTACATTTCTATATAATTTTTGATTTAACATTAGTTATACATATTTAAAATCATTTTTAAATGTACAATGTTATGCAAATATCTATGCTAATCTTCATATTTGTGATGCAAAGGGATAGTTACTAGAAATGTGATGGTTGTAGGTTTTATCCTCATTTGGGGCAATGATTATTCAAATTCATGATATTCAATAAATTGAAATAAACTTTTGCAGTTGAATTGCTGATTGAACGTAAGCTAGCTATTTGGAGGGCAGTTCTATAGAGAAGAGCCTACACAAAGCTCAATATCAATGTTAGAAATTAAGTATTTTTAATTATTTTTAAGTATTAAATAAAATAGTCTGGCATATACATAATTTTCTTTAAGCAGCAATTTTTTTTGGACATCTATATAATAGGCATAATATATAACAGACTTTCCTTGGCTTTTATATTTTAACTATAGTAATTTCCCAGCTCAGGTAGACAAAATGTAAAATTGATTCTTAGTTCTATCATCATTTTTTAAAGCGGTAGGTAAAGGGGACCTACCTTGCTGTAGGAAAAATTGTGATCATATGCAATAATGAGTTTATCACTTAATAATTACAAACTCACCTTATGAACCCTGGTGTCACCTTCTACATAAGCTATGGGTATTATTCTATTTTTGTATATCTTCAGAACTTCCTCTGTGGAGACTGGTGTAAGTCCCCTATAGACGGCACCAAATTGTATTTGTAAAAATGAATCCAATTTTAAAAGTAACCCTTTTTCAATATCATAATGCAGGCCTCTGACTGCAAAATCTGGTTTATATTCTAATTTTGATATTTCTGGAGGATACTGAAAGTAAGTGTTTATTATATTTATTATTTAAAACATAAATAAATTAAGCATAGAGTCCAGGCACAAAGTGTTGCTGTAAAATCGACCAGTTGTCGATTCCATCCTCATTCAGGGAAATTAAATATTAATTTAAATTTATATTTTCATTTCTTGTTCTGCCACTCAATATGCAATGCCTCCATTTCAGTTCTGCCACTCAATATGCAATGCCTCCAGAATTCAGTGAAAAATGGAGAATGGAGTGTCTTGACACTATTGGCTTATGTCTATGCGGGATACAGCGTGAAGCTAATAAATTAAGCAAACTTATATTTTATATTTCTATATTTGTTCAAGCACATAAGCAGGTTTACCTGCCAGGTTTGACTACACTTATTATATGAAAAAAGGACTTTTAAAAATACCTTATATTTATCTAGTAGCATATCTCTTCCTAAATTATATAACAAATGTTCTAGAGAAGGCTTGTAGTGTGCCAGTGTATAATCATAATCAAATCCATACACTTTAACTTCAGTAAGATCTAGCTCGTTACAAGCAAATACTCCTTGTGGATTTACATCTTGAGGCAGTTTTTTTGCTAAAAATAATTTAAAAAAAATCAAAAACAATTAGAATAAATATAATACTCAAATTACTGAGAAACATACTAAGTATATTAAATGCATACTTACATCTACATTTTAATTTTGTGCGGCAATAAGCTTCTTTTAAAAGTTCACGTGTAGAAAACTTATTAATAGGCACTAAATAAATTTTATTAACATTTTTAATTGATAAATTATGATTTGATTTAAAAATATTACGGAATAACGTATTACACAGACTCATTTTTGCTTTGATTCTTAATTAATCAACTGAAACTCTACATATAAAATGTGATATATTTAAGTAATAACATTTTAACTACACTAGGTTATAGCAACTAAAAAACAAATGATTATCGTTGCATAATTTGACGACTTTCTGAGGGAAACATTTTTAGACGCACACGTGCATATCATATTATTTTAAGTCACCGTCTGTCTGATACACAGAACACATATACCCAAAGGGTCCGATTAGATCAGTGTTGTTACTTTATATATCGATAAAATCAATAATGAAGGTGACTAATAAGTATATGATTACTTTAGTATGTGTTAAAGTAAACATGTATTATTATGATTAATAAATTTAGAAAATTAATTTTAAATATGAGTAATAGCTTATATAGGTAGTTCGGTAAATATTTTTTTATTTAACATTTTTAATTTGTATTATGCTAGCAACACTACTATTTGTATTCGAAATTTCAATTTGTAACAATAAAAATCGTGGCACCAAAATTTTAGGATTTAATTAGATTTACAATTTATTTTTACCAGTGTGTATGTAAAATTAAGTTTTATATTTGAAATAATCTCAATTTAGGTTGCTTAAATTTTGGGAGTTTCGAGGCTGTTTTAAGTCTCGAGGTGTTTTCTAAGTTATCCAAATAAAACATTTTTAAATATAAACATTCCTCCGAGTGAATTTTAAAACTTTATCCTAGTTAGAATATTTACTGGGTTAGTTTTAGTACCGTGAGGTTTTAGTGTGTCTGAGTAGTTGGATGTCTTCTTATCTGCTCGAAGGAGGGTAACCGAAAAAAATTCCCGGGTTAATGAAAAGGTTAATTCTATTTATTTAGAAAAAAAATAAAAAGAAATACCGTGGCGGCATTTGAATTTTGAAGCCGCGCTTCTTTGAAATCGTTCGGCCTTGCTCTGACCACTAAGCCTAAATCTCCCTACAGAGATCCTGACAAAATAAGAAAGTTGTAACAAGCATATAAGTAAGCTAAGAGGCGCAGTAATAAACATGGAATAAGTGAAATATGATATTAAAGTAGGTATATATAATGATATTAAAGTATATATAGTAATATACACTATATAGAGTTAATCGTTTCGATCTAACGCACTGCACTTGCGGTCTGTTATCTCTAACACTTCTAATGTGTTATATCCATCTTATTAGCTATTTCCAAATCGATGATAGAGCTAGTCATAGATATAAAAGTTTAGTTAGTTTAGTTTAAAAAAAGTTATTTGTGAAATTTATTTTGTTTTGTAGTTAAAATAATCTATAATTTTTCACTTAGCCCAAGTTTAACCTTTTTAAACTTTCACACTTTTACTTTAAGAACAAGTATGAATATATCACATAAAGCAAAATTTCTGGAATTATATATCATTCGTATTCACGTAATTAATTACTTATTGTAGACGCTGGTAATTAATAGATGAAAAAATTTCATTTCTTAAGAGCAATCTCAATGCGAGCTTGTTTCATGCTGAATCCTGTATAAAGCAGGGTAGGCTGAGGGAATCTTGTGTTAAGAGTTAAGACACTCCGCTCCTCACGTTCTGCCGAATTTTTCGAGGCATTGCTTGTTGAGTGGTGAAACTTAACGACGGGCTTATTGCCTTGGTGTCAAAGCTAAGAATGAAAATATTAATAAATAATAATTTATTCCCTCGAGAGGGGACCAAACCGACAACCGTTGAGTTACAGTCACCTTTGTGCCCCTGTGCCATGATAGTCGTTTTGAAAATTTGATATTAATTAGACATTATGACAGGGATAAGGATTTCAAAATCTATATAAATAAAAGCCATGTTAACAAAAATAGATGCTATAATAATTAAAATATATTAATAACATTTTTACAAAAGAATATATATATATATTTTCTGTGTTAATTTTGTAGTTGTTTTTAGTATATATTTTTAAATTTGAGGATAAGCACTGCCTATAAAGTTTTTGCTTCGGTATCTAAAGTTATGAGTAATAATGTTTACATCCTTATTCCCGAGTTTTATATTGCAGTCATTATCGACACGCGTAACAAAACATAAAGTGTATATCGCCATTTCTAATTCCGGAGATGTCCCAATAAACATTGTGCCCACAGGTTTGTCAACTCCTTGTTGATTGAAATGCATTTTGATCACAGCCCCTTTCTGTAGACGATAAAATATAGGAAAATATACATTAAAATAATTATTATAGTCAATTATTATATTTTATATATTTTATTATTATATATTTTTTTGATTCTTTACTATTATGATTGCATAGATTGTTTTTATTATGCAAATTGTTTCCCATTTCCTTTGATTTGAAGAGATTATTTTGGTGATACCTTTGGCTTGGCTTGGGAAGATTGTTTAAATCTTTACAATTTATTTTTTTCTTATACAATTCTTATTCAATTTATGTTTTTATTAGATGCAATATAAAATACAAAATTGTTTTCGTATTTGTATAAGTATTATTTATTTTGAATTTACTTACATCACTCAGTTCGGCATATTTGAGGTAACCTAAATAATTTATTCTATTCGCTTCTTCTTCTTTGGAAAAATATACCCAGTTATGTAAGCCTATAACAAGAAATACACTAGTTAATGAAAGTAAATATTAATTAACCAATTTAATTGTATTTACATTTATACCTGATACTTCTCCATTTTTAAGCTCAGATACAAATACATGTTCGAAACCTGAGCTACTAATTTTGCCTTTTCCTCTTGAATACAAACCAAACCACATCTGTTTTAAATAATCTCTTTGTTGCTTAGGATCGGGCGAAATATATCCTATAAGGTAACAAATAATATTTATATTTTGTTTATTCGTGATACTCAATAGTAATTAGATATATGCAATTAAGCATTTTACAAAAATCTTGTGTACCTTTATCTTTTAGAAAATTCATTAAATGACGTATCACACTAGTAGCCATTATGGCATCCATAAACGCATTTTCCTCATTCTTTTCCTGCAAGGCACATACAAAAATATTAAAATACCTTTATTTATAATTAATACTAATGTACGATTGAATTTATATATTTAACTTTACCTGTGCTGTCACATATTCATTTACTAAGGTATCGCGTTCGTAATTATCTAATAATGGTAAGAATTTTTGTACGGTCAGAATGTTCCACGCGTCAGGTGCAACAGTGAGTAATCTGCAAACATAAAAAGACATTATGAACATCTTTATCTCGTAGATTGATATATTAATTATATTTTTGCATATTTTTAGCTTATTATAATCAAATATTTTATTAGCAGTAATTTTCAAAATACTGATGGCCAAAAGTTTTTGTCTTTTTTTCATTTTTTTCATACATGTACAGGGTAGAATTGTCTGCGCTCCTTTTACGGGAGAAGCATATAGGGTAAAGTTTATACCTAAAAAAATAATCAAGATTCGTCAACAGTTTAGACGTAGGGTTTTTTTTTAATTATACGATTTTTATCCATATTTTATTACGTGTGACGCAGTTACGAATAGATACCAAAAATGCAAACACCTACTACAAACAAAAAATACTACTAAATGTTGCCGATCTGCCACTTTTCATTCTCAAAAAGCATACCAGAACGAGAAAGTTATATCTTTGGGTCTATTTAACCCACATAATAATTTTCTATAATAAACCTGAAAACGTTTTCAAATTCACTGCCAATATCTACGACTCGATTTCTTGAATGAGGGGTGTGCAATGTTGTCGTTTTGACAAGTTTTTGTATGTTTATCGTCGCTTTTAATATATGGCATTTTTTTACAACGATGATTTTATTAATTAAAAAGTGATGATTGATTAAAAATTACTTTTTCATTTTTGGCAAAATCTCTTTTGTTTTAATACTATTATACTTTTATAGAGTAATTAAAATAGTGCTTTCATTTAAAGTGGTGATGACAAAAACACTGTATATTCGTTCGACTGAAACTAATTTTTTAGCCAAAACCGATCTTCAGCTCTGGTCTTAATTTTCGGCTAGTTCTGGCTGAAACTGAAATTGTCAAGGTATATAAAAATCTTATACCATGTTGAAATCGAGTGCATTATCTAGTAATTCAAATATTGATTTCTTTATTAATCAATATTTTAATAAAATAATAAAAAACTAAATCCTTACTACTTTTAATTCAGTTATCCCAAACGCGACAAATACTTACGGAGAAGGGGCTTTATCGTCTTTAGCAAATGAAGTAGTTTTTTCTTGATAATTAATTGTTATGTACTTTGCTGCATTGTTTACATCTTTGCGAAGCAGTTCTTCGCTCACAACTTGCAATTCTGCATCTGTAGGACTATTCGAATTCGAATTGGTTCCATGGCCTTGGTTATTTGCTAAAGTACTGGGAAGGGTAGGATTTCGCAATCCATTTGTTGGTAAGTTACTATTTATCACAATGGGTTTTTTTGTGGTAGCCATTGTGGTCGGTAATGAACTGGTACTAGATTTATCAGCGACTTGATCTTTTTTTTTTGACAATATGGAACTATAACTTGGCGAACGCGGAGTTGTAAAACCACTCACAGTCGACTTACTATCGTAGAAATTAATAAGGTCTTTAACTTTTCCTGTGCCTTCATATTTGGGATTTACATAATCTCTTTTCGGTATACCAGAAGGCATGGGCGTCGAAATTGCACCAGGTTGCTGACGTGATATTCCAATGGGCTTCAAAGTTGGAAATTGAGGAGCTACATAGTCTCTTTTTGGTGTTTGTGTTGTGCTACTTGCTTTAGTGGTAGGATTTGCTTTAGGTGTAGATTGGGTTGCTGTTGTTGGCTTTGATGATGATGATGGCTGAGGCGCAACATAGTCGCGTTTACCAGACGATTGTTGCTTTGCTGTATTTACAGAATTAATATTAGTACCTTCTGTCGATACTACATTAGCTTTTGAGTTCGGCAAACTTGGAAAATTCGCCGCATATGTATTTTTATTATTTGGAGTAAAACCACCTTCATGTAGCAAAAAATCGCTACTTGGATTATATCGCTGGTCTTTACAGATACCTGAAATAGAGAGTAATTTATTATTTTTGTCTGTAACATAAGATTAATAAGATTGCCCTTATTAGTAATACTTAAAGCTAGTTAGCATGTTTTACTATTATGTTGTTAGTGTAGTTTAATAATTGGTTGGTGCCCTGATTGATTGAATGTATAAATATATTTACATACGTAAAGTTCTTATTCGTATATTTTTAAAAGTCAGCACAAACAAAACAGCTTTTCGGATGTATATTTGTATTTAAAAATAGTAATTATAGGAATTAAATCTAAACAACAATTTTATATATAAAGTGAGGTTTCATAGAATTGGACCACTTAACACGAAATGTCTCCAATTCGAAGTAAAAGCAGAAAACGAAGTAACTTTACGGTAAGGAAAGTTTCTCTGTTAACCCTGCTACTTATATGCGGGATAAAACGTACATCTAAAAAAAATACAAAAGAAAGGAAAATAATAAGTTACCAAAACACTTATTTAGAAAACGTATAAAAATTTTAACGTAGCGGGGCTTGAACCCGCGCCTCCTGGACACCGACCGAACATGATTTTGAACAAGAACGAATAGTCTGTATTATTAAAACTTGAAAACAATTGTTTCACTTAATATTATTTTAATGTTAGATGATATGCGGGACTAAGAATGTGTAGAGCGATATCTCTGTTTAAAATAAACATCCTTGACTTTTGACATCTTAATATTCATTATAAATATAGTAATGTAAATGTAAATACTCACCTAATTGTACATGATAACTCACTAAAGTAAGAAATATAAAACAAAACAGCCTTTCCATGTTTTTATTTATAAACGTTATTTACTGTTTACTGTAATTATTTAGTGAGAATAATTAAATAGAAAAAAAACTATTACACACAACCATAGTATGAGGTTAAAGCAGTATAACTGTTTATCATTTAAAAGTGAAATAACTTGTGATCGAGACAACCGCGTAAAAACTTGACATATGCCTAACTAAAACATTGAATGACTCAGAAAAGTAGAACACACCGATGCATCACAAATTTTTGTAGCTTCGTACCTTTCTATTAAAATAAGACTATGGAAAGGTCAACACAAAAATAATGCGTTCAAAGTAAAAATTGTATTTTTTAAGTATTTTTTTTTAAGATTTGTTAATCAGAACAAAAAATAAAAACATCTGTTTTATCATCTTTATAAATAAATATCTGTTTTAAATATATTTTAATGAAGTTTCAACTACAAAACTTACGTTATTACACACAATGTGTGCTGTAGTAAAGTTAATTCGGACAATTCTGAAAGACGTGTAGTTCTAAGAATGACCTATATGTACCAAGCGAAGCAGTATTTCGTGCTCTGGCAACATTCACCTACAGTCTATTCATTTGGACTTGAAACAAAATGTACTCAAACAAAACGAAGCTTCTCAAACGTTTATTGATAATATCACATATTTATAAAGATACAAATGCTTTGACATGTATACATAAACATTTACTCAGTAAACATTGCTAAAGCACTACATAGAGTTACGCTTGATATGTTAAAATAATAATTAGGAATAAATTTAAAAAAAAAAAGCTATGAAAAGGACTAGGATATATGTTACAGTGATGGTTTGGACACGGTCAAAATATTGAAGAATCTTATCCTTTTGCATTAGTTTAGATATCAAAAATCTTTTAAGTTCCGATCATTATTGCGACAGACATTAGAACAACTATATAGCGTTGCTAGTAATGTTAGCTGAAAAGCTAATAAGCTTTACGGTACAGCTTTACGGTTCTTATCATTTGCTACTTCCTCTAATCTGATTGCTACTCGAAATAGTTGAACATCCCTATATTAGTATTAAATATTTGTCTATGTTCATTTGTCACTTTGGGCTTTGCCTTTGGCACTTGGCAGTCACCTTTGGGTATATGTGTTCTGTGGCAGTTACTATCGCTAAGTGTCAGTGTCATGACGAGTTTCATTATATCTAAATTATCGCGGAAATATTTCAACCGGCAAAATTTTAAAACTTGAATATATATAACTAATATTTACCTGACACAAGAATGAATGTTATAAATGTTATGAAAGCAAAACTTTCTTATACAGAATTATATGTCTATTTTTTTCTATGGATATTCGCGAATATATACTCTTTATTAAAGCTTTTCGAAGCACAAACAGGTAACGTTATTGTGTTTAATGTATATATAAGTATTGTTGTCAGTTTTTATAATAAAATATTATATTTTTCTATACAGATATACTTGAAAGAGATGAGAAATTATTGTTCTCATTTAATGATTTACAAAGAGGCTGGTATTTTACTGCAAGACTAAAAGATGTCTCAGATATTGAATGGAGTAGTTGGAAATATTTTTTTTATACCTCTTGGTATTTTATGATATGCCAATTTGTCATATCTGAAATTTTTTACATAATATGCAGTTCCTTTTTAAAGTATTGGTTAATATTATCTAGTACAACATTTGTCATTGTTTACATGGGATTTAAACAAATGTTAATAATTTTTGCTCAACCTGTGATGTATGCAATAATTTTATTATGTGGTGGTAGAAAATTAAGTATTTGGATTACAAGTATACTATTACTTTTAAGTTATAACTCATTAAAATATAAGTATTATTTTTGGAACTTTTTGGATCACAAAGATATGCAAGATGAGGAAGTTTATCTCATATTATTTAGTGTAGCCTGGATTGAACTACGATGTATAAGTTATTCTTTAGATTTTATTGAGAAAAAGGATAATGTTTTGACTTGGAATGATATTGTAAATTTATTCAGTTACATATTATATTTGCCACTGTTATATACTGGACCAGTTATTCTTTATGAAGAATTTGAAAAAAGTTTTACAACTAAAAGAAAAAAAATAATCCCAAGATTAAAGAGATTTGCAGTAGACATGACATTTTTTCAGCTGTATACTTTTATATTAGATCTGACTTTTCATTATATTTATTTTTTTGCCATGCAAAATGACATGCAGGTATGTGTGAATTATACTTTTAACAAAATGTAAACTAAAATAAACAAAATTGATATTGTATAATTGTTTTTCAGTTAGTAAGAAAATTACCAACAATAGCTTTATGTGGTGGAGGTCTGTGGATGGGATTGGAGTTCCATATGAAATATGTTGTTTCTTATGGAATTGCCGGAGCTTTTGCCAGACTTGATAATATGGAACCACCTCCAACACCAAGATGCATCGCTAGAATTCATGTTTATTCTCAAATGTGGAAGCATTTTGATGTTGGACTTTACAGATTTTTGGTGAAGTTAGTAACATTATTATGTATTTTTTTATAATATCTGTTTACAAAAAATATTCTAATTTGGTCCCAGAGTACATTTTTTACCACTCTAATTAATGTTTGTTATTATTAATTTCTTGTTTATATTGTTACTGAAATTTAAATACTAAATTGAAATATTTACTTTTCAGGTACATTTACAAGCCAGGTTACATTATATTAGGTCAATATTGTAAATTACCAAAGATCTCATATAAACTGTTGGCATCACTTGCAACTTTTTTATTTGTTTTTGTTTGGCATGGAACTGTATGGCACATTCTTGTGTGGTCCTTGCTAAATTACTCAGGTATTACATTAGAGTATATTGGGAAGGCTCTTTCTAAATGTGATTTGTATACTAAGTTTAGAATAAGTATTCTAAAAACTGAGGCTATGGAGACGAGATTTATTGCTTTTTTGTGCTCACCTCTGTTAGCACTGTCTGCTATTTCTAATTTTTATTTATTTGGTGGTAGTGACGTTGGTAATTTGTTTTTTGAAAGTTTTACACAGCCATCACTTTTAAATTCTTTAATATTAATAGGATCATTATATTGTTGCTGCCATGTGTCTATGGCTTTAGAGCAAGTACCTGCAAGAGGTGGTTAGAAAAAAAAATTGTTTTTGTATTAAATATTGTAATATCCAAAATTTATCATGACTTTTTTATCATCATGACAAATAGTAAACCATTTCTCTATTTTTGATATGCATACATGTATATATAAATTGCATAACAATTAAAGGAACTGCAATTTTAATTTTGTTTCTTTGACAAAGCTCAATCTATAGTTTTAAATTATACCATAATTTATTCTTAAATGATTTGAGCTCTGCCACAAAACTATTTAAATTATTTATTTCTTTTTTTGCTACTTTTGATCCCTTGCAGTAATTCATCCGCCCTCACCTGACAATGAATAAACAATGAACAAAAACATAGTCAGAAATATAAAAAGTTGCAAAAATTGTGTATTGCAAAAAAATTGTGATATATGCTTAAAAAAAAAGATTGCCATAATATTATATTTTTTTTATGGTGAATTCGTAATTTCAATTAATAAAACTGAAATCAGAGGGCATAGCCAAGTGGCATTTCTAACTTTCTGTACGATACCAAAATGAGTGGAGATGTAGAAAAGTCGACGATGGAATAGAAAAACCGTAGCCAAATGACACTTTCGTT
>DWAP01002614.1:0-13184 GCA_018230625.1 Heliconius eleuchia | reverse complement strand
TCGTGTATTTTAAAAACTATAACCGCTTCCGATTTCTAACAATATATATATTTTTAACTTTACTACAAAAAATAATCGGTCGATATTTATTTGACTTAAACTAAAAGACATCCATTATAAAAAAACATTTAATTTTTTTTTTTAATATTCTCATTTTTATATTAGTTATCTATTTTTTTATGACCTAGCATGACAGGCACCCTTGTGTGTGTGAGTGGCGTTGCAGCCAAGTGGCCAGGCTTAGCCTAGCCTCCCAGCCTAGAACTTAACCTACTGACACTAAACTCAAATATGAAACAAGGCCTAATGTCCATGAAAAAAATAGGTCTTTTAAGACTGAAACGTTAGAAGTATTTACTCGTACGTAAATAGATTGGTTAAAACTTCAAAATTATATTAGTTATATTTTCAACTTAAAACTGAATAATACGTAGGTACCTATTTGTATTTATTTCATATTTTCCTCGTTCAATTGTAACAATATGTACTTACAAAAGAGATTTATATTAAAATCACCTTTTATAACTTCACATTATAATGTGTAACTTACGTCTTAACTTACGTCGATTGTATTAACCTAAACCAAAAATATATTCATTTCAAAACTAGGATAAACTGTAGTTTTCCATTTCGCTCACACCTATATAGAGACAATGTAAGTAGGGTGGCGCAACTCAATGACATACTTCGTGTATCTAAACCAGGTGAACTCCTATATTTTGAATGGTACTCCTATATTTGGATAATAAATAGATATATAAAATTAAAATGCTAGTACATCACTATAAATTGACCTAAAACAGTACATGTAACTAACAATGTAGTCAACATAGAAAGCACAAGTTTGTAAAGCATTTCGGTTTAATCTATTTAACTTTTTATTTAGCTAATGAAATTTGTGCCATTCTCAGAAATTATATCGTACTCAATATTTTAGATTCTTTATTATCTATCTGCTCAAAAAACAAAAATGATGGTAAAGATTTTTAATTTTATCTACTTAAAGAACCTTTTTATTGAGGAATAGCTTATAAAAGTCGCAATTCGTTTCTAATTTCTATAATTCCTAAGAAATGCATTTATATTGTAAGAGCATTGTGAAACGTGCACGAAATGATCTCGCCATCGGGATTACATTGCTGGGGAAGCGGAGAGGTGGCTGCATCGATCGCGGTGGCAGGGTGGCAGGGTGGCAGGGGTGGCAGCGTAGCAGGGGAGGCAGGGGTGGGGGCGCCGGGCGTTACGTAACCGGAGTTACGTTCGTCAAGTGACGTAGAGGGACATTGACCGGGCTTGCTCGACTTTGAAACTTTACATGAGAACTTTTTATTGGATATTCACCAAGTTATCTTTATATAGGATATTGTTTGTTTATGTTTATCGCGTGTTTTATCATGATTTTTATGGTTTAGGTATAGAGGTGTTTAGTACACCTATTTATGAGTTTATTACACTCAATTGAACATTTCAGTTTTAATATTTAGATAATATTTTCAAGAATTGAACTCTTTGTTTTTAGTCTCACACATTTTATTGCAGTACGGATAAAGGACATATATTGTCACGTAACATGTTACCTAACTAGGTATAGTTTCGCTAAGTTGATTATGGCTTCTATGTCATTTCTTTTGTATTCCTATAAAACGCATGGATCACAATGATTACAAAGTAGGAAATTGTGCGCGTGTGAATGTACCAACCTAGTTTTGTAAGTGAATTTAATATGTTTTTGTTTTGTTTGTTTTTTAAAACATTTATGTACGGGTAATAAACTCGTAATACTTATTTATAATAGAAGACGTATAAAAATCTTGAAAACCGTCCAAGGGTAAACTTGTGGAATAACTCTTTAAATACATTAAAATGCTCATCATTTTTAAACCTGGGTAGACTACAAATGCCAAAATTTCCCATTTATTGCATAGAACATGCATCTATGTACCTCTAGCCTATAGGTAAGCATTGTTAGCAAGCCGGATTCCATCAAAACGCATTATCACTAAACAAGCAAAGCGGAAGCGCTACGAGCCGGAAGACGATGCTGGAAAATCAATATTCAATAATGAAGTCGAGTCTAATACTATATAATATATAATTATTATATAGTATTAGACTCGACTAATTATCAGGTGCCTACAAGCTCCAACCCCACGGGTGGACCGTATGATTGAGCTCACAGCCATCGCAGATATAGATGTTGGTTTTACGATTTCTTTGTACCAAGTTATTAAGGCTAAATTAAATCTCAATAATATCATATAAAATTAAAATTAATTTTTATACAAAATTTCAGTATTTTCAGTTAAATAATGAAAAAATCGTAGTTATCTGACAAATCCTATTTATAAACCATATGGTCCTATTTGCCAGTAGAACCTATTGCTTCCGGAATTTCGTTATTAATTACATAGATCCTCTAAGTGTAAACTAAATGAACGAAATAGTTGTGGGTTCTCATACTACTCTTATAAAATAATTTTCTTTCGAGGGTTCCCAGAGAAAAGGGAGAAGCACCTAGAATTTATAAAAATTGACAAACTTAAGTTTCCGGACCCATGCACTTATTTTGTATGAAATGAAGTATGAAGATTGTAACTTTTTTTGTGTGAATATCTGCAAATATTTTTTTTATTTGTGCTGCAAGTTCTCACTTCTACCGTGCTATTATAATAGGTTACATCCGGGATGCTACCTATAGGTTTTGATGACGTATCTTTTGATTACGATGACTTAGAAGTAAGATTTTTTCTATGCTCTAAGGGACCGTAGACCTAAATATTTAATTTAAGATTGATACGCGATCTCGAGATATTTGTTTTTGACAGACGGACTGAGGGCTGACCTATAAGAGTTCCGCTTTTTTAATTTTAAGCTACGCGACCATAAAAAGATCTTTGAAGATTAATAATGTAATTTTCTCTTGTGTTACAGCACTTACTGTTGCTTTCTGATACAAGATTCTAGGCAATCCTTACCATAGACATAGGTTCTGGTTCTTGAAAAAGATAAAGAAAGGACAGAATGCAAGATCAGTGTAAATGGCAAGATACTAGAAGAAGTAAATGAATTATTTGGGTAGCATGTTCAGTAGAGTTGTGGATGTGGAAAGGAGTATTGCTGCCGGTAACAGGGTTAACGGAGCCTTAGCTGCATTGATGAGACGGCGAAAAGTCAGCATAGTTGTGCGTTTGGCCATACACAATGCAGTTTTGGTACCGACGCTGTACTTGGTGGAAATGCGATCTCTTTGTAAGATATGCTGAGTCGGCTTAGCTGATCCAGTCCGCAATAAAGAGATACACAGAGTGGCAGGTACTAGCGATATTATATTTTTCTAGCGATATTATTAGGTTTCACGACGTTATATTTTTGGTTAGGCAAACAAAAAACTGTCATAAATACAATAGATAGGATGATTACTAATCAGAAACAATGATTTTTAATCACAACGGTTGCGCAAAAGAGGTGAAAAGACGTATGGCAATAGCTAGAACGGCAATAGACAGACTCAAGAGCATATGGAAAAATAAAAATATTGCAAAGGCTATTAAGGTCCGATTTTGCAGACGCTTTTTTTTGTTATTTTTCTTTACGCCATTCCTTGTGAGATGCAAGATATAAAAAAGTTATGCTCTGGAGATGTGGTGTTGGAGACAAATGCTGGTCGTGTGATGGACCGAGTTTCGCACAAACTTTTTATTCTCTAAAAAATCGGCACCAAACAAAGAATTTCGACGTTAGTTCTTCTGGCATGTGACCCAAACAGGAAATGGCTCCATCGACCACCTTGTCGTGCAGGGCACAGTGGGTCTCCCATGCGTTGGACCAACCAAATAAAAGCTGCAGTAGAAGGTCGCTTACACAAGTGTACCAGGCTGTGAGTAGAAATAAGTGGCGAATGCTTGTGACGCGTATAACACCTGCCTTTAATGTCACATCTTGATGACCACGACCGCTCTGACAAGAGTGACATGACAAAGTAGAAGTAGTATGATTACATACTAGGTGCTTTTAAATTACTATTATTTGCACTAGTAATAGCTATATAGAGCTGAAATAATATTAACTGAAATATATATTTGCGATATTAGGACAGCACCTCTCAATTTTGAAGATGTAATCAATTTGGATCAGTCTTTTAATTATGGAATTTGAGCGCCTCCATGTTCTAATTTAATTAAAATGTTGTTACCGAATTTAATTTAACTATAAATTAGGTAGATACATGTTTGGTTAGGTTCATTAAATAAGTAGATACTTATGTCTTTAAATTATTAGATATATAGACATTTTAACCAATCTGGTTGGGCAAAGATTGAAAGTTGCCTCTTACGACCTAAAAGTCAAGTACAATGCAAGTTACATTTGTTTTACAAGTAACAATGTACGTTGCAGAAAGTGGAAAAAATGTAAATATAAAAAAAACAAAAAACCTATTAATATTTTACAGGCCTCCTTGTAAAGATTTGGAAGAATAGTTTCAGACTGTTAGTCCTAGTAAAATATTAGGGTTGTGTTTTTTCTTTTTACTTTTGTAAAGTTAGGGTTTTGTGTAATATTTTAATAATAATTTTATTATTGTAAAATCAATTATTTTTATTTATTATTATTATTGTTGGCAATCTTGTTATTATTTTGAGTTTCGTGAGGAATTGAATCCGCTTCAACATTTTACTAACAGCAGGCTATCACTGCTACTTTCCCCGTGTAATAAAGCTGCCTTTATAACACGAGGAAAGTAGCAGTGATAGCCTAACTTGACTTAGCAAGGATGGTTGTTATTTAAAAAAATATATGATAACATATATTTATAATTTAAATAAAAATAATGAAAAAAAATAGTCAACATAATTTGTATTACAATGTTTCATTCTCTAAATTTGCGATGAAAAATCTATCTACAGAGACCCTACAGAGAAATGAAGGCATTTAAAAATTACTTCTTAATATATATGACGTAACTAGGGTTGCCAACATTTATTTAGTGAAATATGGTTTTTAAAATAAGCTATAAAGAATATAGTACTGCAAATCATTACAAATATTTTTTTTAAATTTTAAATACAAACGACGCATATATAAGCCATTCTAAGCCTGTAGTTTTGTTAGTAAGCTTCTTTTACTTTTATTAATTTGGAGTAAAATCAGCCCTTTTCGATATGAACCTTTGGTTTAAATTAATTGTAATAAATATTATCTCATAAAAAGTAATTAAATAAAGACAGCCTTCAAACAGTAAATTAAAAAGTAAAAAACTAATTTACTTAACATAATATAAAACATAATATTTTGGTTTAGTTAAACCAGTAAGTTTTACATAAGCATAAGTTCATAATTTTTTAAACTGCAGAAACTATTTGATATTTTTTAAATATATGTAGGTCTTCAACAGTGAACAGACGAGAAAATAGAACCAAATGATAAATTTCAGGACGGTTGGCAACCCTAGGCAGTTAGGAAGGACTTAAGAGCCATAATTTAAAAAATACTTCTTTTCATATATATGGAACTAGATAAAGTCTCAACGTATAATATTATCGAAGTGCATAATCAACATTACATCCAATACCTGTTTGAATCAATACTAGCTTTTGAATCAATTTTTTTTATCGTTTCTATTTGAATTTAACTTTGCAGCGACCAAACGTGGAACTAACGAATATTATCAAATTCAAAATAATCTTTATTAAAATAGATAAACACTTTTGAATCGTCGAATAAAAATATAGAAAAAAGATAACTAGGTATATCTTAATAGATATAAGACATATTAGGTCATCGTCGTATTAGTTGATGACAAGTGGAAACCGGTATTGCATAAAGCGTCAATAAAGCTCGAGCTTGAGGATTTCTTACAACTGATCCCGTAATTTTACGAGCGAGATCTTGCAGTAGTTACAGCCTTGGGTAAACAATCTAGAATATTTAAAAGATGTTTGTTAGTAAGAAAAAATACTCATATCGATCTATTTTCTCATATTATTTTTTTACCTATAAATATGTTTATATAAAGTACTAAATACTTATACTCAATTAATCATATGAAACACTGTTGTCGCTTAGTTATTAAATGTCTGATTATGGATTCGGTTCTCATTGCTTTAGCATGTTTATGAGTAAGGGGTTTTTATACATAATTTATACATATTTTTTTCAGCATCATTACTTTGGCTCGACACCAGAGCGAAGAAATGAAAATAATAATAAAATATTTTATTTTCATCATCAAGGGACTCAAACCCACACCCTTTCGCGTTTACAATCACACGCTTCTGTCATGAATATACCTTAATTAATTAAACTCTAATTAACAATACTATTGACACACCACTACGACCTCCACGACCTCCACGCAGGCCAGAGCGTGCCTGGTGCTAGGCAGGACTTATAGATGACCAGCATAAATCATTCGTAAAATGCGTATACTATATTACCCGCAACCGATCGCAGGTTGAAAAAACATTGCCTTACTAATTAAATAATTAATTACTACTGTGCTATAAATAATTGAATAATGTCACTGACATCGTACTATATATAGCTTTAGCTTTGACCTTTGCCATGGATACTAACTAACAGTATTTGAAATAGAAATTGATATTTTAAATGATATATTGTAGTTTAATAGTTAGTTTAATAAACACTTAATAGAGGAGTAAAGTAAATGGAGTGGTTGAACTGGAGGGAACTTACTCTTATTAGGTTAGGTACTTTTACTGGTAGATGCTGGCAAAATTTAAAACGTGATTGATAACTGTAATATAACCAGTCCTTATGACCGGGAGCAAAACATGAGCGGTCACCCAAAGAAACGTTCATACTACCAATATTGCTGAAATGAAAATATTAATGAATGAGGCCTTGGGCGACGTAAAATTACCGATAAGAAGCAGGAGAGTAGGCTGCGTTGGTATGTTCACATTAAGAGGCCACCTGATTATGTTGGAAATTTGGCGCTCATCTCGACATCTCTTCCAAGATCAGTAGGAAGACCCAAGATTCCTTCACCTTGGAAGAGTGTTCGATGACGCCCAGGATAGAAGGAAGTCAAAAAGAAAAATTAGGCATCATGTAAGACAGGTAGGAATAAAAACAGCCATAATAAAAACCATTTCCAAAATTTGACTGTGAAAAGTGAAGTCAATATGTGTTTAGGTTTTTGAGAAAAGCTTATTTTGCTCGACACTAAAATAGGAGTATGAAAATTGATCAAATAGTACGAATCTCGTGTAACTAAAATGCCTATATGAATCATTAAAATAATTTTCTCAGAGTATAAATAACTATAAAGTAACTTTCTTTAAATATTGGAATAAAATTAAATAGGTTTATTAATTCAATAGGTAAGGGATTACATTGTCAATTCTTAATATTAGTTATTAGTTTTTATATTAGTTGCCATTTACTACACAGGTCTAAAGAGAAAAAACTTTTTTAAAATATAGGTATTGTACATACTTATGAATTATCTCAAATTAAAATGGTTTCTGTCTGGTATCAGGCTAAAATATAAATAGTTACCCTTTTTCGACAAAACAATATTACTAAAATCTACATAAAAACTTGTCGAATATATGTAAATAACAACTTTAATAAAATATACGTGATAACTATGTTTTAAAATAAATACAAAGTAAAATCAACCCTATATTTATACCTAAATACTAACGACCGTCCTCGCGTCGTCCGCCCTTGTGGCATAATAGGACCTCGTTCACAAAGTAATTTTATCAAATACCCAATATCTTGCAAATTAACTTCTTCTTGCGTTATTAAACGTTCCTTATATTGTAAAGGTTAGTCAAAATTGCCTGATTTTTCTATTATATTATAATATCTTGGTTTAGCCCTGCACTGAAGTACCTCCAACGCGGCTAAGACAATGTGAACCTATTTCGTATTTAATATTGCAAAAAACAATTTTAAATATAAAGTGTATTAAACATAAATAAGAAATAAATATATACAAATATCTTTATTTTTTACTTGTTCTGTATCTACTTATATATATTGCTATTTGTTTTTATATAGGTAGAAAAGGCTTTTAATCATTTTTATATTCTTTTGGGATATAAAAAAAAAGAGTCACATGTTAAAAATATTACATGAAACTGCTTAATATCAACGTAAATTCAAGGGGACTGCCAGTATTAGCCAGGGCGGGACGGCGGGCCGCCCTAACTCCCCTGTAGTTACATCAATGTTGGTTAGTACAACCAGCCCTCCTTATTTGTCTCGTTTGTGGACGCACTAATATTTGTAAAATAGTATAAATACACCATTTAATTAAATTAACTCAGCTTCACGCTGTATCCCGCACACAGCAGGGTAAGCAGGGAACCTAGTGTTACGACACCCCGTTCACAAAACTTTATAAGGTTCGAGACGGTGGCCTTTTTCTTCCAATAACCTTTAAAAATGTATCTAGTGGTAATAAAATAAGAGACAAAACAATGAACAATAAGTACCTACTCAATTATGATTAAAAGTTATGAATTCATTTACACAGATTGTGTACTTAATCGTTTTTATTACTACTGCTTTAACATTCATATCAATTTATAGATATGTACATTATTAAACAAAAATATTCGTTTATAGACACATTAAAAAAAATTTAGGAACGTATAAAAATTTCATCATAGCAGGATTTCAACTCGCGCCCCGTAATAATTTAAGCGTTCTAGCGAATTAAGCAAAGTTGTTGTCGTGCCAAGCAAAAGTCTTATACATTTGTTGGAGAGTCCTATACATCTTTTGGGAGATTTTTACTAATGATACAGGGTGTAACTGGGAATAAAAATGGGGAAAATAGTGTCTTAACACTAGGTTCCAATTGCCTATACAGCTGTATTCGTGATACAGCGGAAAGCTGATTTAATTTTTTTATTTAAATTTTATAAGAAAAAAATACATAACCTATTGCTGTTGATAGTAATAGCCTTTATTTTTCATTGGCTATTAATTCATAAATATATAGTTTTATAAGCTCAGCTTAAGTGGAAAATTACAAAAATCAAACACATCTCAATAGACTTAAATACTATTATTCGTATGAAATTGATTAATATTAAATGTTTATAATGTATCTATTAATATTAAATGTTTCTAATGTTTCTAATCTATGTACCTAGATTGGATACCGAAACTCTGAAATTACATTTGTACTTTACAGTAATCGATTAAATAATAAATTCGAAACGATTATTTATAATAATGTATGCTCGATTTACAATCACTATGACGTATTATGGATTTCTTTTTAATAAATAGCTATACAAGATTTAAGATTTTAGATGCTTTTTAGAGCTACAGTTACGTCTCACAAAAGACTGCGTTTGGGAGACGTCTAACTATTATTTTTTCTCTTTCTAATAGGTTAAGCTTTAATATATTAATATCGATTTGCAATGCCTACAGATACTTTCAGTATTGTAAACTCTTTCACATTTTCAACAACAAAGAGAGCAATCAAGAGATTTTATGCTGATTTTCATATTAATTGTGCATGGAGTACCAAATCCAGATAATCTTAAGTAGTTAACGACCTAGGCGTTTCAATGATAAACTGTAAATATGCATAAAATAAAAACTAACAATAATTACTACTAACGTAACGTGAGAGTTTTATTTAGTTTATAGGTTTAAGTAAGTATTTAATAACCTAAGTGTCAATGCCAACACGTGGAGGACATTGTCACTTTAAGAGTACATTCGTTTGTGATGATTTTCGTAAAAATATATATATTTGATTATTCTATTATTACCGAAATCGTTATAAAGCAACTAAAACAACGCAGTAGTTTAGAATTCTTTTAATTATCTAAAGTTGAAGTAGCTCACAGGCAGCCTCTGGTGAACATCTGTATGTATCTATGTGGTATAACAGTATAACAGGTATCGAATAGGTATATGAAGACACGCCCACTCAGTCTGCCCTTCCTATGAAATTGCAACTAATTGAATCGATACGTCATCGTCATGAGAGATGCTAGCTTTCTTGATTTGCCATCTAGTTCGGTAATTCATTATAATTCTTTAAACATGTAAAAAAAAAGGAATTTGCGTAATGACTTTCTAGAAAGTATCTTAGGACAAAAACTCTATAATCTACGTATATTGATTTATGGTTTCTAATGTATCTATAGTCATTGACATTAGAAATAGTTAACAATTTTTCAACAAAAAAAAAGAAAGAACAAAGGAACCTAAATAAGAAAAAAAGCACGGTCACGATAACAATAGTAGATCAGGTAAAAAGGATCCTGTCGTCCTTTGCTTCCCAAATCTAGCCACTCACGGAATATTTGTTGGAGGTCGATTTGGCAACGCCGCTGTCACTAGCTATCGCCCGGGGGCGGAGAGCTGGCAACGTCGCATAGCCAGGATACGCTCCACTGTAGAGTCCGTGCCACTCTGCATTTGGGTCGCTATTATAATTGTTATGCGTTTGACGGAAGTTGACGCGAATAAAGAAATACTTGATAACTGGTAGTTTCCTATATTGTCAGTTGGTGTCAGTCTGTAACAGTCAGTGTCAGTAGATAGGTCGTTCCTAGTTTATTTTCTTACTTTGTGCGATCAATTCTTTGTTTATATAAATCCTTTCCGAACGATAAGTGCTAGTGTAAATTGAACGAATTTTTGAGTGTACATGTTACTTTTGGGTTATGTTTATACGTCAAGCGATTCATTTGGAATGTAGCAGTTGCTTTTAAGTATTTTGTTCAGAGAGTTGAAAAACATTTTTGTCTGGTTGAAACAGTTTAGTTGTTCTCATTAGAAATATTAGATTTAAAATGGTTTCTATGCGAAGCCGTGATCGGGTGCAACATGTTTGCCTGTAATGAGTTTATTTTAAAGTGAAATAAGATATACTTGATAATGCTAATAATTGAAAGTACGTAAATATGTTTAGTTTAGATTCAGCAATCATACTAATATTACAAATGTGTATGTATGTAAGTTTCTTTTTACGCTTTCACATCAAAACTACTCAACTACAAACTTTGCACACATTCTTAAAAATATCAGAAAGAACATAGGATAATTTTTATTAAGAAAATATTTAAAAAGATAAGACTCTCTCACTGTAATATAGAAGTAGCCGCGTTTGAGTCTCTAGTATATGATAATTTTGATTCAGCCTACACAATAAAAATAGTCTGGTTTTACACGTTATACATAAATTTGTATTTTATACGTTGGTTTTGATTCTTTACTCTTTTTTTTTATCTATTTTTGTTAAACTATTACAGTATTAATATTGAAATAATTTTGTAATTATAATTAACATTTGGTCTGTTTTACCTGTTTGTTATTCAAATACATAAAGGGTCTTATTTTTTAATTTTCTTATACTTCTTTGTACCCACTACGACTGTAATTCATTGTTCTGTGGTTACTATTATGTAAGTTTTACTTAAAGTGCAAAAAAGAAAACAATGCTTTTTCATATTGTATTATTTTCTGTCTCTATTCTGTTACAAACGAAAAATACGAATTATTTGAGATATAATACAATTTAATATGAAATTCCTAGAACAGTTGAAAGTACTTACATAATTTATAGTATTTATATTATTTAAAGCATTTGGTATTGGTCGGTCCTGTACTGCAAACCGCATACAGTTCAATATTGGTTTGGTACTCAGAAATAAGGTGGGGATATATCGATTATGGCTGTACCTACCCATGTGCCCATGGAATTATATTCTACTTATAGTATTTCGATGTTGTTTTACAAATAGCGTATTTCAAATATTAGTTATTCGTTAAATTTAAATCAACACTTAAGATACAAGTATTAATTATATTTATATGTGATAGCAAGTATCTTAACACTAACAATTTTAAAATATTATTTATTGAAATAGGCTTTTCCAGAAGATATTTTTTATATATTTATAGTAGTATGAATTTAAAACTCCCCCGGCCCGAAAGGCAGGTCTAGTAAGAACAGTCGGGTAGAAACATAACAGTTGCTCTTTTCAAATAACAACACATATGCTAGGTACATAGTACGTAGCACAACGTCGCTGTAGCTATCTTGCATATAATTTTAATTTAATTTGAATTTAAAGCCCACATACTTAATATTACAAAGATGGAGAGAAGATTCACGGACAAAGTTCTTGGAAATACTTGTATTTAAAATATTTAACATATGGATTTTTCTTTTTATTAGTGATTAATAAATAAAAGTTTAAGTTATTTTGTTACAATATTTTACAGTGTAGTCAAGTGTCTATTCAATATTTTTTTCTATGGAAGTAAAACTTATAAAAGTTGACAAATTTAATTTTAATATTATCCTTCTGTAGGGTAAAATAAATAGAACATATTAATAAGAAGAATGTATGAGCACAATATTGATAGGTTTAAGTACTTGCAGTCAATCCAAGGTTCCATCAGCAATATTCCAATTCCATCATCAGACCAGCTCGTTGACAACATAATATTGTATTGTCATCTAATTTACTTATACGTTATAGGCAGGTTGTATTTATTTACTTTATAGTATAGATTTATTAGACATGGGAATAAATCAGAATCTTAGGTTTTATTACATAGTTAGTTTGTTAGCTCGATCTAATAAGAGCATGTTAATATTATGGAAAATATATGAATGAAAATGAACACTCAAACATCGAGTTGAATAATATTCTTTATAAATTTAAACAACTCTTATAATTAATATTGATATTTTTTTAAATTATTATGATTAGCATAAGTCTGTTAAGAAATGAGATGAGGTATTTGTTAAAATAAATAATTAACTTGATTTATAATAAGTTTTAACGATATATTTATGAGCGGAAATATGTTTTTGTAATAACATTTTGTAAATAATCTTTATCTTTATATATAATAAGACAGTAAAAATATTTTGTCTGTACATTTAGTATTTTTTACTAAAGTCTTAGAAAAAAATAGCTAAAGTCATAGAAAAACTACTTAACGCTAGACTAATGAGGTACTTAGATAAATATAAGATCTTGTCCCGCTCCCAATACGGATTCAGGAAAGGCTTATCTACGCAAGATGCTATCTTGGACCTTACATCTTTAATTGTTAGAGAAATAGATAAAGGTAAAAAAGGTTTGGCTATCTTCCTTGACCTAAAGAAGAGGTTGAGCTTTTGTTGCGTCGAATTGTCTAATACTGGCTTAAATAGGCATGTA
>DWAP01002613.1:0-13185 GCA_018230625.1 Heliconius eleuchia | reverse complement strand
AATCTAGTGTTAACCACTCCGTTCCCCTAGTTTCAGCCGAATTCTGGAGGTATTGTGTGTTGAGTGGCGGAACTCAATGCCGCACTTTGCCTCGACACCAGAGCGACGAAATAAAAATATTAATCTAAATAAATATTTTATTTTTACGAGTGGGGATTGAACCCATAGTCAGTCTCGTTTACGCTTACACACTTGTGCCTCTGCGCCACGATTGGCCTATTTTTTACTATACTTGAAGGTATACATTATAAAAATTGAGCTTAAAAAGAAATATTTATTATTATAAAGAGTGTAATCTTATACATAATAGTATTTACTAAAACATTGAAGGCATTCATAAAACTACATAAATACATATTTATATCAAAATCTAAACGTATATAAATATCATCTCTTTTAAACATCTAAATCATATTTTAGGTATGATTGAAATAATTCAGTAGATTTCGCCACGCGCGACTGACCGTATGTGTACCCAAAGGAGTGAAGGTCGGTTGCACACATCACTTTACTGTTATCATGTCCCCGAAATATTTATATGTGCATAGCACAATTTCAAGATATGTTAATTTGTCAAATAAAAAATGGAAATGTCCGTACAAATATTCGACGATACATACATACATACATGTCTACATATTATGTACATTTGTATATGTTATATGTATTATGTATACATAAGATATTTAAAAAAATATTATAAAAATTAAACAAATCAATAAGATTGTAATAATAAGTAATATCGCAGAAAATAGAAAAATGTCAAACAATTCCATATTGTAGTGATATCTGTATTACAAACTCTAAGCAAACTACACATATTTGTGATTTTTATTGTAAATGTACTTTAAAATGTTACAAAATATAAGTTCAAAACATTTTGAACTATATACATCATTGCTATTGTTTCCCTGCACATCCTCTCGCAGAGTATGGCGAGGCCACTTCCGGTTCCGGACAATATAACGCCAGCTCATGGTAAAATGCTAATGATTTTATAATTTAAAGTCAAAAATATTTCATATAATTAGAGTTAAAATTACGTTTTTTGTTTGTTTATCGGTTAACATAGTGTAATACCGAGTGTACCTATCACATAGTGTTCAAGTGTTTTTATTTTTAGTTTATGTTGTAAAACTTTTTTAAAAAGTAACTAAAATAATTGCTTTTCAAAATTGAAAGGAACAGCATTTTTCTAATGAAAGAAAAATGACAAATTTAAATGAAAGAGAAATTTTTCCTTATAGATATATATTACTTATGTTCATATATGAATATCAATAGTTTTTTTTATTGAATACAGTTAGTTAGTTTTAATAAAATTCCGAAAGTAAACATTCGAATGAAAAAACATTATTGTATGAATAAAATACAAAACATTTATTTTATTGCAAACGAAAGTAGTATGATAAAAAACCGTTGTAGGACAACACTTCAGCGTTCTACATGGATAAATTTCTCATTATGACTGATAGTATTATGTATCTGATATAGATTGTATATTGGACGGCTGCATTAAGGTGCCTACGGCACAGTCTGTGTGCTAACTGCTCCGATTTGCTCCGAGTGAAATATTATTTCAATGCCATAAGGAAATGCGTTTTATAGTTATTAGGCTATCTAGTATTTTAATATTATATTCATAGGTACTACTTCTACAGATTGATACTACGTATTTAAAGATAATAATGTAAACATTAAATATAAATACGGGCTAGAAAAGTGTTAAAATTTTCATTCGGTTTTTTATATCGGTATATATACGTGTATGTACATATAGAATATGATATTCTATTCCGTCCATTCCAAAAGAAAATTATTATAATAGAAATAATTTTGAAATCTGGACTTGAATCGCTATAAAGTACAATAAGATATTAGGTGGCTTAATTGCTTTTAATTCAATAATAATATAGAATTATATTTATTAATTGTAACAACAGCAAGTATGTTGGTACCATACGTACTTATTCGTATACGTACCTACCACTATTATAGTAAACTGTAGTTGAATTTTAGCGAATGAAATCGTCAGCTATCTCATTACATCTCATTGGTCATATTACTCGGTGGATGGGGAACACCTCAGTGAGCAAGTCAATGGGTTAATGGTACACGCGGATCACCGCATTACCGATGCATCCAAGCGTCTCGGGGCTCGGGGCTCGGGGGCTGAGCAAACCAATTACGGAAATCGACTTCTCGTAGAAAATTAAACACTAAAAGCCTAACGGTGTTCTTGAACAACAAGATTTGTCACTTACATAGACATATTGCTGTAAGATGTATAAATGTTTATAACTTCCTTACTATCTTATATCTAGTGGATTTCTATCATTTTTAAATATAGGTATGAAGAGGTATCATATTAATATATCTACCTACATTAAGTTTATTCTTATAAATGATCAATGTATATAATAAGAAACTTGAGAAATATACTATATTTGAACATAAGCTTATCACATTTTTTTTAAAACTTATTAATTTATTATTTTATAAGCTTATTCATATATATGTAAAATCTACATTAGAAAAGTTCTGTTCAATGATGCACTTTAAATAACGCTCTACAATATGGCAGGCATGACAATTACTAACAGCCTAATTCCTTTTGAAAAAAAAATAAAATTAAAAATATTCATGATTGAAATTTGCACTTTTGAGTCGTCGAATGAACATAAAGCTACTACCGGCAAAACTATTGTATATCGTATTTTAGTTGGTTAATTTTATATTAATATAAAATTAACCGACCCACTATTTCAATCATGAGGTTTAACTTTATCACAAATTTTACATAGATTTTGATGAAAACTCGTTATAGTTTATTCTTTATATCCTGATCAGCTTAAAAATAGTGCATTTATAGTGTCAAAATATTAAAATTTAAATAATTCCTATATTATGAGGCGTTACATTGTGACAGTGCATGAAGGCGTGAGATACATATACGATATTGATATTTATAGTGGATCTCAATGTGTGTGTAATTTTCTGTTATTTATTTTCATTTGTACATATCTAATATATCGTTTGTTTGTTTGTTTTAGTGTTTGAACCAGTACATCCACTTCCATATCTATATCAGTTCATAATATCTCTCAAAATTTACTGCTTCACATCATTTGTGTTTTTTCTACTATACGTGACACTGGCAGATTATTTTGCGTCTGTCATCGCAAAATCAGGCCATTAAATAAAAAAAAAGAAAAAGATATTGATATATCTTTAATAAAATAAAGAAACAATTATGGTTAGAAACCAATCGCTCATGTAACATTATTTTTACCAGAAGTGCTACATTTAATTGGTGAACCCGACTTTCGTGATGTTCGACTGCGATGGGAGTACGGAAAGAGCGACGAGGAAAACCCCAAAATGCTCCTAGCATTCCAAATACACTACTGTGAGCTGCAAGCATGGGGACAATACAGATGTAGGACGAAAGTAAGTAATATTTCTTTTAAACTGCCCTAAAATTGTCATATATAAAACATGGACGTACTTTTGGATGCTCGACTTTGAAAGCATTATTGTATATTTAAATATAAATCTGAGAAGCGTGTATATTTAAAATCTCTGCTTCCTTAACCCGACCGGACAAAGTACTATATTAATATCCATAACATCTAAATTGTAAAAAAATGTAGAATAAAGTGACCAGTTTAGTATAAAACTAAAAGAATAATCATTAATCCTTAAGTTATTTCTTAACTTGAATAGTATATACATTATCATTATCTACGCTACGTACTTAAATATTGCATATTGCGTGGTAAATGTATATAAAAGCCTGCGCCTCAGCCTCCCCGGCGTGCTCTGGTAACCGGCAGCGCTACAACGAACGGGGGATAATAGCTCTCTATGGTTACCACGCTGTGATCGCAAACTTCAGCTTACCTGTATAAAAATTTAACTCGTTATTCAACCAACTTTTATGCATATATTATTTTCAATATTATAACCAAGAAATTACAATATGTACTTAGAGTAGTTAAGTTACTAAAATAAATCAGTTTATGTATACTAGAGGGATTCCCTCCACGTTTTCTTCGCTCTCCAATCCACGTTGCGTATCTTTGGTGACTGTCGTGTCGACACGACACGACAGTCTCCAAAGATATTTATTTTGATTTGACGCTGTTTATAAAAATCAATAAAACAAAACTTTTTACAAAAACATTTAAGTTTAATTATTAGAATAAAAAATATCGAATACTTATAAAGTATAAATAATGTACCTAACAATATAACAACAGTCGAATAAAATAACAATTTCTTTATTAATTATTTTTTATTTACAGGTAGTCGAGAATTTCGAAGAGGATCCAAGGTCTGGAAGAATGATGATTGAAACAACAACAGATAAAGTGCCATTGGCAAAACGTGGACGCACGTACACCACGTACATAAGCGGCCTTCGTATGGCTACAACATATTCTTTCGAAGTACGACCAGTCAAAAGGGATGCTAGAGACTTAGCTGATCCACACTCTATTGGATCCAAAATCATCATAGTACCTACAAAAGGCTGTAAGTCATTGCCTCTTATCGGAATATAAATCAAAATTTAACATAATAATATTTATTTATAGTTTTATGAAATCTGATGTCAATATAGTTAAATCTAGATTATACCGGTATTGGGTTAAAAAGTGGGACAAAGTAGTTTCTCTCGGATACGCAGCGGCAGGTGCGTTAGGAAAATTCGATTTATACCTATTTAGAATTTTGATTTGATATCTAAAAACATTGTAATTTTTGCAATTTGCATTAATAAGCTATACTTTTTAATATTAATCTAGAGAAGACGTAAAGTTAGGGGTAGAAATTATTTTGAAACTATGTGATTTATCTGCAACCTCGCAACATCTTGTTGTCAATTTATCAATTTCAATTTATGACAGAGTACGTTAAGCTTAATTTCTTAATTCATTAAAAAAGCTTTTAATTATAAAATTTCATTGATAACATTAACTTTTTTAACGAGTCCAGTCGACGCGAAGGGGCACAAGTATGTGATTTTAAACGCGATAGGTTGTGAGTTCGATTACCACTCGAGGAAATTAAATATTATATATTTTCATTTCTTCGCTCTGGTGTCGAGGTAAAACGCGGCGTTGGGTTTCGCCACTCATGTAATCGTTCCAGAATTCAGCGGAAAGTGGGGAGTGGAGTCTTTTAAAACTTGGCTTCCTACCGTCCTATATGCGGGATACAGCGTAGCGTGAAGCTAAAAAAAAATAATTTATAATATTTTAATTTTAAATTCTAGTCCTTTTTACAATATAGCAAAATAAAGGACAATTATTAATTGTATGTAATGGTAACTCTATTTACTTGAGAATAAGTGTTGAACCAGTGATACAGTCATATGTGAATAAAATATAACTCCTATAATATATCTATTTTAAATGAGTAATTTTTTAGGGTGTATATCATTATAAGACCTATAGTTAAACGTTTAACATGATTTCAGTCTCCGCGCGTGCAACACAATGCTTACCTCATGCAAGCGAAGTGGAGGTATCCACGGGACCCTATTTCGGAGGTCGTATAGCCGTGGAGGCCGCTGACGGAGGACCAGAGAGGTGTTCTCTACAAGGAAACCCTAATAGTGCCCAAGACGCCTACATACTACGTATACATCACGACGAATGCGGTTCTGAGGTTAACGACACAACTGTCGCCACTTATGTGATCGTTCAAGAAAATCTTCCGATACTCACTCACAGCACTCGCCGGTGAGTCTAAAATTCTAAATAGGGGCAAAAACTTACAATATATTTTCGCTTTCGATAATGGCCGATTTGTATGTCAAGGTCTTTTTACACCGTTTAGGCTTAATACAGAACAGTTAACGTAGCGACATGATAGAGTCAAGATTTCGGTGGAGCACTTTAACTTTCTTGTCAATACTAAGTGAAAGTTGACATTGTTATACCTAATACGGATATATATAGAATATAGAGTACCTTGTATTGAATAATTATTCGACTCTGTCTAATACAAAGCATTAGAAAAAAAAATCTACATAATTGTTAAATAAATTTTATGTGATCAATTGGGGGTAATTAGAAATTATATATGATCCCTAATTGTCGTCATTGTGATATATTTACTTGAGCGCTATAATTGTGATTTCAAATCTGAAGAATATCTTTATATTTAAATAGCTGTTTTCTCCTTTATATTAGAGTCAGTGCGACATTAGTCCCTACCACGTAGTACTTACGTTTCATTAAGAATCGCCGGAAGTGATTAGTATTTTCTTCACAATAGAAAAAGTATGTTCTTTAACATTACAAATCGTATGTAATTTTACTCCAGATAGATTACTTTAGACATATTGGAAATTTATATATTTTGTACATCTTAGGTTTCTAGTTCTATGTACATACAAGCCGGAGACGTTGACAGTACGTGCTGGTATCAATTTACCCAAAACCAACCCAGGGGATGTTTTAGGGGAGACCAAGCCGAACGGCGTTGTAGAGCCATATGATGATGAGCTGAACGATAATCGACTACAGCCGGCGAGGTTAGAAGCGAGGAAAGAAGAAACCCAGCAAAGTAATTTCTCATTTCTTAAATTTTTCTTGTTTATTTTTATTTAAATTAATACAAGTGAAATTTCTTTTTATATTTAAGTGGCATTTTCGATTTAGTAATAAATATTTTATATTGAAAAAATAACATCACGTGTATTATGCACACAGATAAGAAAAGGATTAGCATTTTTTTTACTTCAATAAGTATCTTTAAAATTTTCCAGGTATGTTTGGAGAAGTGACACTGGTGATGTTCTTAGTGGTATCTGCATTTGGAGGTGTTGCCCTTTTAATTTGGAAGATGGTTCCGCAATCAGACAAGAGTGATAATGCATCTATTTCAACGATCTCATCTCTATCTCGCAGTGGAATCTTTAGTAGACGGAATATTGATAGATTCTCCGACAAAAGTTCTGTGTACTCCATAACTCTGTCTGAAAAGGACGAAGCCAAAAAACCCAATGACCGCGATGATACATCCGAGGCGTAATTTTATTAGTTTTATTTAGTTTAATACACATTAAGACTGTACTTAGTAACGCACCGATTGTGATTATTGTAATGTTTTGTAAATATTTAATTTGATTAATTAAAGTGTTTCGTTACATCACTAGTGAGTACTATGGAGTAATAAAAGTAATCACAAAAATACGATACAATGTTGTAATGTTTTATAATGATTTTTTCACATTCCATGTAATAAATTTTTGAAAGTAGCGAGATTTAAACGCAATAAGACTTCACGATAAACGTTTAATTATCTTTCAGTTTTTTTTTGTGTTTGAATAAAAAATGTTAATTTATGGTGTACAAATTTTGATATTAGTAATGAATGTTATGAGAATTAAAGCAACTATAGGGATGAGGTTCGGTTTCAAATCTTGCTACTCCAAAAATTACAATATAGGATTTTAATTTCACAATTTCATTTAAATAAATAATGTTAGATTAGGTATGCGAAAAACTTCGCTTTTTACCGTCCATGTGTATGTATATAAAAATATTTATATTCAAACTTAATGTTTTTAAACAGTAATAACATAATTGTTCTACCATTTACAAATTACGTCAAGCGATATTAATTTTTTTAGCTCTCTCCTGTCCTTGTCACTGCGGCTCCCTACATAGTGCATTTTGCAATTTTACACCTAAAAGTTACTAAATTAGTAAAATACAGGAATTACTTTTGTTTATACAAATAATTTTAAGGTGTAATATTTTTATTTAGTACTTTTAATATTTAGGAATGTGACACCACGAAATTAAGGATGTCAAACTCCTCCCTCCTCCATAGCGTGTGACGTAATTTGTGGATGGCCCTTTTAAAAGAGCGATATTGCAGATGTTACATCTGGCCAGTATTTAGACAATCGCTAGAACATTATTTGCCATAATCTTAAATGCAAATTTCTTAGCTACTATTAGATTTAAGACACACAGTGAGTTAAATAAAAAATGTAATAAATAAAAATGGTATATTTATTTGAAAATTATGTCTTTTGTATCATTGAACATTATAATTTTCTTTTCCATGGGTTGTTGTAAAGAAAGAAATTGTTTTACAATATCATCTAGTTCTTCCAAGGCTATTTGTGCGTGTAATTTTAGAACTGAATCTTCATTTGGATCTTTGTATAGTTTATTTAGCGTTCTATAGATGGGCAGGATGTTTTCTTTTAATTCCACTAACGTATCTTGGCCTAGGCCCTTTAACAGACTGGCGATCACCATCACAGCGGCTCTACGACACTCTATCGCTTTATCTGTCTCTACAATGCTCCAAATACATAGTAATATCTATAGAAAAAAAATAAATTAGAGTCTTAAAATTAGATTGTTGTCATAATAGTATAATTTATACTATATTATTATTTTCACTTTACTGGTACACTTTAAAGCTCAATGTGTTCAGTTCTCCATTTGGCACAAGAATATGACTGGAGACGCGACAGGTTGTGGGTTCGATTCCCACTCGAGGAAATGAAACACTTAATTTTTTTATTTCTTCGTTCTGGTGTCGAAGCAAAGTCGTTTATTTCGCCACAACTCCCAATGCCTCCAAAATACTGCAGAAAGTCAGGAACGGACACACTAATGGTATTGAAGTGTCTCAACACTAGGTTCCCGGAATCTCTCTGTCTACTCTTGGCTTAGTGTGGGATACAGCATGAACCTAAAAAAAAGTGTTATTCCATACCTATTATAGAAATACAATTTAAATATATGATAACGTGCAATATAAATAATTGGTAAGAATCCCATAATCACCTCATATATAATAGTCCCCAATTTATAATGTAAGATTAAAGCAATTTCTGCCAAGTTAGACAATGCTGACGATCTAATCAAGGGGTCGTCGTCCCTGGTAGCACATAACATTGTGTTTAAAAGTATAGTCTTGTGTACAACCGCCATTTCTCCTGAAAGTTTGTAATTAATTTGAAAAACGTATAAAAATGTAGACCTCCAATAGGTTTTATTGATATATCTTTGCGTATATTGCTTTATAATGCTTTATAATTAAAAGATACAGCTTATGTTTATGAACACTCAATTTCTATATCAATTGATATCCTTAGGAACCCTCACTTAAACTGACTCCTATCTATATAGCGTCTCCGTATATTTCTACCACTCCTCCTTTTTAGGGTGCCGTACCTTTTAAGGATAAAAGGAGCCCTTATAAGATTATAACATTACTTTGTAGTTCGTCTGTCAACACCCTTTATCTCAGGAACGCTTGATGATATCGAGTTCAAATTCAAACCATATATTACGTAACGTAATGTAAACGTATTTCTATATTTTAAAAAACGATATGGCCAAAAGATATGGAGCAAAAAACGCGTATTTCGAAACTATAAAAGAAATCAAAATTAATAGGGTACTTCCGGCTAACCCAGGTTTTACAGGTAGTACTAATTCGGGAAAAAAACTGAAAACTATAAATTTTTGGTAAGTGGGATATATGATCTAGTTATGTGAGATATACGATGAAAGGGCTCTAACTAAACTAAGCCTGAATTTCAGAAAAAGCTCGAGACCTCCAATTTTTGCACGGAGCTCGACTCGCGCTTGTCCGGTTTTTTTATATCAAATAGTAGTAGTATATTTATTTGCTTACCTAGTCTTTTAGTAACTTTAACTACAATATCACCAATTTTCATTCTCAACTCCGCTTTTTTGTTTTGATTTTCTTGTGTGTCTATTTGATTAATTTCTAATGAAATCTCTAAATATTCTTTGCAGAGTACACTTAATACATCATGTGTACATTGTGTAGCTAAAGATGCCAGTCCATTAATCGCAGACAAGTATATGTAGGAGTCTGAATCTTTTAGTTGTTCCTGAAATAAAATATAAAAACATCTTAAAAAATGATTTGTTCACTTTAACTTTTTTTAGTTGCATGCTGTATTCTGTGTATAATACCAGTGTTAAGACACTCTGTTCTCCACTTTCCTATTATTATTAGGCTCAATGCTGTGTTTTGTCTTGGGACCAGAGCTAAGAAATGTAAATATTTTTTTCTCCCGAATGGGAATCGAACCCACGACCGTCACGTCTAGACTTGATGACTCAATACAGCTTCACCAGAAGGCGTCTAAATAAAAAAATATTAGTATATAATTGAAATAAATATAAATAAAAAAATATTGTTTCATTACCTGAAATAAACAAAACACAAAATGTCTTTTAGAGAGGGTCTCTGGATCACATTTATCAATTAATTTAGTCAGTTCCATAACCCCATGAGCTCTCACTGGAAGTAAATTATTGTAAACATCTGAAAGAGCTTTCTGATAAGCACTCTCCTCTTTCTTAGGAAATTCAGATAAAATTAATGATATTGTTTCTTTACACAATATATTCATATATTCAGTGCTATTTTCTGAGATTTTTTGTAATAATGGAAGGAATTGATGTAATTTTTGTTCTAGCTCACTAGTTTTACGAGTATTTGATAGTACTGTGTTCAGCAAGACCAAAGCTATAGTCTTACATTCATCACTTGAATCATTGTCGTTAATTAAGAATAGATTTTCCACAAAAGTTATTACTATTAGAGGATTTGTTTTCATTATATTTATAACTTTTTGGGAAGATGATATTTCAGCCAGAATTTGTAACATCTGTGCATACTTCTCATCGTTTGCACTGAAGTTGATTTCATCTCTTAATACATTTTTATCTGATATTTTCTGTCTCATATGACATAATTCAATAAATATTTGTAAACATGAGTCAAATAAATTTCTTATGATTGTGTTATTTGTTGTGGATTCAAACATGTCTAAAAATACAATAGCTGCAGCATCTAACTGATATTCTATATATGTAGAACTACATTTTATCGCTAATCCAGATTCATATTCCTCAATTGAAATATCCAATGGTTTTAAATGTTTCCAGCCAAATAAAAACTTTTCTATCACCTTTTTTACCTCCATTTGATCTAACGACTCTAGACTTTTTAAAATAATATCCCTAATTTTCAATTTAGTTTCCATTTTTGTAGATTTCATGTTGAGTAAAAAAAGGATATACAAATTAGGAGATAAGGAATGAGGAGGTGGAATGTCAATATTATTAATGCTAGTACAGGCATTGAAAATTTGTATATTATGATCAACTTCTTGTGGACTCAGTATTATTATACCAGGAAGATCTGCTTTTGACAAAAGATTTTCATAATCTAGCAACTTGAATATTTCAGTTAATATATTAGATATCTGTTCATTTTCAGAATAATGTTCAAACAAGTGAAATAAACAAGAAATAGCCGTTGCTAAATAATGAGAATTATTTAAAAGCATAATTTGCTTTAACTGAGAAACAATATTCCTTAAATACTCATCTTCAGTCAAATTTCCATGTTTTGTAGATACTATCTTGCATATCATATCAATCTTTTTCCATTCTTTCCCTGTGTCCAATTCGTTAGCATCAATGAAACATCTAATTAGGCTAAGCAATCCACCTGGTGCAGTTAATCTTCGACTCATCTCTTTTGCTATGGTTCTCTTTACAAATAATGGGGGTGAAGGATCAGTCACACTTTGTAAAACCAATAATTCTTTCATCAGCATTGGTTGGAAGCAATTCTGAACTAGATACTCATAAATGCTAACATATTTTTGTCTCTCATAAGCAATTCTCTTATACATTTCTTCTGTCATAGTAAATTTAGGATAAACTCCAGGTTTTTTAATTGGGGCAAAAGCTAATTGAATAAGAGCTGCCAGATAATCGGACAAATGAAAAGTAATTATTATATTTTTAAGAACAGGAATGTCATAACTTCTGCTCAGAAAGTCAGTACATATTGTTAAAAACTCATACTTCTGTTCATCTGTTAACTCAATTTGCTGTAATAAACATGCACTTACACTTCGTTTCAATAAATCAATACCTAAACCAGGAATTAAACATAGTGAGATACCAAATGAACTTATAATTTGGTAGCAGGTCCTTAATAACTTTTGGTTTTTTACACTGATAAGAATATCACTATTTCTAATTTCCTTAGCCAGCATATCAATTTCATTAATAATGTTGTCTAAATACAATTTTATACTATTATATTGAGAGGGTAGTTCTTGATTATTGAGTATGTTAGACGTAGAATCATTTGTGAAAATACTGAGAATTAGCTGATTTTCATTCCCTAGAAGTAAAATCAAATATTACTTTTAATATATTAACATACACAGCTGTAAACCATAAGCAGAAGTACAAGGGCAATTTCAATTTGCTCACCAGCTTTCAATAATTTCTCAAGTCTTTTAAAAATTTCATCAACGTTAGACATTGTATAATATATATGTAATATGTGATCTTCTAACAGTCAACTTATTATATCAATGTTGAAATGTCAACTGTCAAGACTCGACCCAAGAATTTTATTTTGACATGAGACAAAATGTAAAAAAACTTAATAAAAACAATAAAAGTAACAATGGAATCACAACACTAGTCTTATGAAAAAATTGATTGATAGTAAAAATGGCGGATATAATCTGATTGATTGGCCATGATTTATTAAAAGAACATTCTTCGTTAGAATTAAGTTTAGGAGGACAAAAGCAACCTTTGAAAATTTGCAATGTAATGGCAGCCACGGTGCCTCCAGTTTCCTTGTTTACAAATTTGTCGGCTGATATCAAGCCAATAGCCATTAAATCCAGACGATATAGCGAGGAGGATACTAAATTTATAGAACAAGAAATCAACAAACTTGTAGAAACTGGTGTAATTGAACCAAGTCTTTCGCCGTGGCGAGCTCAGGTTCTTATAACACGCAGCACTACTCATCGTAAACGTTTAGTGATTGATTATTCTTTAACAATTAATAAATACACTCATTTGGATGCTTACCCTTTACCTTCTATAGAATCTATTATATCTAAAGTTGCTGGTTATGAAATATTTAGCCAAATCGATTTGAAAAGTGCATATCATCAAATTCCAATAAAAGACAAAGAAAAGATGTATACCGCATTTGAAGCTTGTGGTAATTTATATCAATTTTGTAGGATACCTTTCGGAGTAACAAATGGTGTTGCTGCTTTTCAACGAACTTTAGACTTTATCATAAAAACCGAGCACCTAAAGGGAACCTACGCTTACC
>DWAP01002612.1:0-13187 GCA_018230625.1 Heliconius eleuchia | reverse complement strand
TCAATTATTTACAGGAAGTAGTTGGGGTCACATGCCTCGGTGCTACACATCCCATGTTGTCCAGAACGATGTTTGACGTGTGCATAGTTGATGAGGCTACTCAAGTAAGCATTGTTTCTGTTCTTCTTTTATTTCTTTTACTGAAACTTTCAGTAGGAGTTTGAAATGTAATGTTGTATTTTTTTTTACCTTCGTCATACGTAAAAAATCTTAGCTGCGCATAACCCCACATCTAGCAGGGTAGGAAGAGGGAACTTAATGTTAAAACACTTCGTTCCCCACTTTCTGCCCAATTTTTGAGCCATTGTGTGTTGAGTAGTGGAACTCAACACCACTCTGTATTTTTATCTAGACTTGTTACAAAGGAAAATCATTACCCAGAATTGGGATCAAACCTACAACTGTCGCGTTTACAGTCAAACAATGTACCACTGCGCAAAGATGACCTTCGTAATAACTTAATATACATTAAGCGTTTTATTCTTTATAACAAGAAATCATGACACAAACTGTCTAAAATAAAAAGTTTACCTTTAAAATATTTATAATCTCAGGAATTTAATTTTCGTGAAACTGAAATTAAAAATATTGTAAGTTGGATAGAAGAGTGAAGTTAAAGCGAATATTCTTAATTCTTTAGGTATTACAGTGCACGGTTCTGAGGCCTTTATTTGCAGCAAATAGATTCGTTCTTGTTGGAGATCCAGAACAATTACCACCAGTTGTTAGAAGCAAACCCGCTAGGTAACACGCTTAATATAATATAAAATTAACTTATAAAACACTCGTAAATGTATAGAAAAACATATACATAATATAGTAAAACTTTAAATTTTGTTTTAAATTATCAAAAATATTTTGACATGTTATCTAATCTTTCATTCATTAATTTATTTAACTATTCATTACACGAACATAAAATTAATATACAGACAAAAAAAGACAATCAATTTTAGTACAGTCTCATCTTGACAGCGCACGTCCAAAACTGCGCGATGTAGAACGCTTAAATTAGGTATAAAGGCTCCTCGGGAAATCTCCTAGACCACTAAGAGAAACTTTCTCGAAATTCCTACGGAACAAAAAAAAAGAGCGATAAAATCACGTTTTTTGTTCTATTTGTAGGCCACGCATATATATTATTATTACATCTACCATATAATTAATAATATTTTTTCGTAATCAGACGTTTAGGAATGGAGGAAAGCTTGTTCCACCGACTAATGAAGGATGAAGCGACATCAACTCTACGATTGCAATACCGTATGAACCAGGCGTTGGTGGACGTCGCCAATAAAGTGGCATATAATGATACTCTAAAATGTGCTAACCAGAAAGTGGCAGAGGCTCGATTAAATATAGATTTAAAGGTAATTTTTCTTGTTAAGATGGATATAAACTAACTTAAATTAAAATTAAATTAGCTTCACGCTGTATCCCGCACACAGCATGGTAGGCAGAGGGAACCTAGTGTTAGGACACTCCGTTTCCCACCTTAAAAAGCAAAAAAATAAACTAACTTAAAAAAAGCCTATACAAGAAATCTAGAAAGAAATCCCTATATATACTATTCTTTTTGTATTGTTATACAAAAAGAATAGTATCCTGGCTGGGATTTTATTTGTACACTTTGGCAATCAAGCGCGGAGTTGAGTTTGTCACTCAATACGTATTTTAAATGATTAAAGAATTTGCATGGGGAAAGTAGTGTTTTATTACAGACTGGTGTTTTTTTTTAAGTTCGAAATAACAATTTTTAAGCAGTTATAAAAAAGTTACTTCAATCAAATGTACTATTCTGAAAAGACTATACTCAAACAAAAAAAATCTCGCTCTGGTAAAAAGACAAAGCGCTGCGTTAAGTTCCGTCACCGAACACACAATGTCGCAGTGCCTCACACTAGTTCTCTGCCTACCCTGCTTTATGCGGTAGATAGCGTGAAGCTTGAAACAAATTGTAATGTAAGTATAATTTTTAGAAAATATCTACAAAATACGTGGAGACGCCATGGCTATTAACTACATGTAGTCCGGAAGTAGAGGACGCTGCTATATTTCTTAATATGAATGCGGAAAAAGCATTAGAGAGTGGTAAATCATTAACCAACGCTCAAGAAGCGTGTGTGGCCATGGCTTTAGTTGAAGCTTTAACTGAGGTAAGCGATTAGTATCTTTTCCTTGTATATTACTTTTGTCAAAAAAGAAATCCAAAACATAATATATTGTTAGAAATGGGAAGCGGTTAACGTTTTTCAAAAAACACTATATAAACATATATCGTTTATAAGATTCTAAAAGAAAGAAAGAGATACTATGTAATTGTAATAAGTGATATGTATCACCTAATAACAATACTTCACACGAGTTTCCTTCAATAAGGGCCGTTGCCTACAAGCAACTATCCCCGATTGACACAATTCTTCTGCATTTATCATCTTTTTCATCTACATCTACCCTCTTTTACACGAGTTCGCTCACTATATATATATATATATATATATATATATATATATATATATATTCAAATAGCAATTGTTGAGTTTATCACTCCGTTCTTCTTAGTGGAATATCTTATCGAGCCAATGATGTAGGACTAACTCGCATTGGAAGGACTGGATTTTATTTTAAAAATTTTTGAGGCTGGCTGAACATTTTAATATTTTGAGGCTGGTCGTAACTCAGGGGCACAACTTTGTGACGCGACATGTTTTGGGCTCGTTTCGCACTGCCTCGCTCTGGTAACGCAAAGCGCAGCGTTAAGTTCCGCCATTTAAGACGCAATGGCTCCTGATATCGGTGGAAAGTGGAGAATGGAAGTGTCTTAATGCGAACGGAATGTTTTAACACTAGGTTCCCATGTTCCCTTTGCCATTCAGAATAAAGCTTCACGCTTTCATGTGAAAAAATATTTTTCATTAAAATACTAATTAAACCTTTTTATTAACTAGGGTGGAGTACTTCCTAGCGATATAGGTGTAATAGCTCCCTATCGTGAACAAGTGATCTTATTACGACGCGTGCTTTCTACCAAAGGCGTGGAAGTGAGTACAGTGGACCAGTTCCAGGGGAGAGACAAAAGTGTCATTTTATACTCGTGTACTAGACGTGCTGATGACGGACGGACTGTAAAGGTATTATTTGTTTTTTTTATTTGTAGCTAGGGATTTAAAAATATTTAATAAAAAAAAATTAATGTAGCGAAGGTCTTTTGGAAACCGTTCAATTTTTTTTCATTTACTTTGCTTTAAAACAAATACATACAAATTGTTGTGTGTGTTGTTAGTTGTGACACAGTGAATTAGGGTCATTTTGGAGCCTATTATAAAAAAATCTGTTATGCGTGCTTAAATTTTAATTATAAATAAACAAGATAACATTTTTTTATAACTTTTAGTTCTATTTTCAGATCTTGTAAATTTTTTACCAGTCATTAGTATCATGCTTACACAATTTATTGATAGAAATCTGTAAATAATGGATACACACATGCTACACAAAATAATCATATTTTATTTCACAGGAAACCGAAATCCTGAACGATCAAAGACGTTTAGCAGTCAGTGTGACCAGAGCGAAGCACAAACTTATTATAGTGGGTGACCTTCGTGCCTTACAAAAATACACCCCAGTTCTAAGACTGATTGAAGCATGCAAAACTGTTGATATTGACAATAATGTTATAGCACAATTAAGCATAAAATATAAAACCTATATTAGCTAATAATGTAAAAAAATAAACTGTACAAAGAATTTAAAGGTTTAATATATATAGATAATTTTACAAAAATAAGTAAGCAGGTTCTTACTTGGTTTAATTGAGACTGAAATTTGCCGTGGCTTCTTTTCTCCTCACTAAACTTTATGTAACATCCAAGAAATATTTTTTATTAACAATCTTACAATCTTATAATCTTATGTTTTTATTTGGAAAAAGGTGCCTACAAGGCAGTCGAAGGATTTCTCGTAAGTCTAAGTGAATATTTTGTTTTAATTATGCAAGCATTTTTTTTTGTATTTGGTTAATTTTTTTATAATTAACTTCCACAAATGCACATTTATGAATATTGTATTATTTATTTTTTATAAAAAAACCATTATAGTGATAGTGCCTTGTTTTTTCTAGTGACCATTTAATATTATTCAATATTATGGAGAATTTTTGTGTATGTAATATTCTTATTAATCAAGGTGTTCAGTATTTTGTAAAAAGTTAATATAATTTTTGATATTTATATAAGCATTTTATTTTATTTTTTAAATCTTAAATCGTTTTTACTAATTAATAATTTTTATATTTATTCGTTTTTAACGGGGAATGGAGTGTCCTAACACTAGGTTTCCCCTACCCTGTCATGTGGGAACAAAATATTATTGAATTTGAAGACTTAGTGCTGCACGATTTATATTTCTTCCTGAGTGTTTTCAAGTAGGATGTTGGCATAGAATGAGTTATGTCCAAATTGTGCTGCGTTTACAATATATTCAATAACATATACCATGTAAAGAAACAATTTAGCGATGCTGAAATAGATTAAAAACCAGAACCCCTTTTTTTAAATTGATGATGATGTCTAGGACCTAGGAATTGAAGAATCGAACTCACAGAACACATATACCCAAAGGGACTCTCGGTGATCGAACTCGTCAATGCATACTCGTATATATTTCAAATATAATATATATCATATGTTAAAAGTATTCATAATAAAATCATGAAGATATATAATAGTTGGGAGTATATTGCAAAAAGTATTAAAATTGTAGTAAAATTGTAGTAGAATATATTGTAAAAAGCTTAACCTAATTAAAATATTTAAAACGGCTTACATATTTTTTTATTGATATCTATATTTGTTATGTATGTTTTATTCTGTGGTAAAATACTTTTAATCAGCTGATTTATGCAGGTTTTCAACCGGCAAATTGTACGTTGTTATTAATGTCAAATTAGAAATGTCATAATAATTGGCTCCGAACTCAAGGCTTTAATTCGCCGTACAACTACATTTACATTACAACGTTATTTTTACATCGCTCTTTGATATGCTTGAGTTAATAGAAATGCACTATTGTTGAACAACGCTCGTTTGCTGACAGTCAGTGCCAAATAATTTAATGATTTTTACTTCTATTAATAAATCATGTACCGCAATCATATTGTATAAGTTGTATCACGCTTTTGTATTAGTTTTTTATTTATATTTACGGAACTTTGGCATTGAGGTTACTGATAACAATTTACAAACATGTTCTTGTAACGGATAATTGACTATTTGGAATTTTTTTATCATTTTATATTTCAACAGTTTAATATAATCGTCGTAGTTGTTTTATATAATCGGAGATTGTTCAGAAAATAATTTAAAAGGTAAGTATTAATTAAATAACTCAACGTATATGTGTAATAAATTAAATATTTATATTTTTTTACACAATTTTTTTTTTAGATGGTGAAAGCAGTTGCAATTATCACAGTTAGCGACAGTTGTTTTAAAGATAATTCTAAAGACACGTCAGGGCCTGCCATATTTAATTTCATACAAAATAAATTTCCAGAAGCCAATGTACATACCATTATAGTCCCTGATGAAAGAGAGATTATTGAGAGAGAACTAAAATATTTTTGTGATTCTAATGTTGACTTAATTTTAACTACCGGAGGTACTGGTTTAAGTCCTCGAGATGTGACTCCAGAGGCGACAAAATCAGTAATTCAAAGAGAAGTACCAGCAATTACTACAGCAATGACAATTGAAAGTCTAAAAAAGACTCCAATGGCCATGTTGTCCAGAGCTGTTGCCGGAATTAGAGACAGATCACTTATTATTAATTTTCCAGGCAGTCAAAAAGCTGTAACTGAATGTATAGAAGTTGTTAAATCAGTACTATCACATGCTATATCATTAATTAATAATGAATTAGGCGAAGTAAGAACTGTCCACAATAAAATGCAATCAACGTCCGAACATATTTGTCCACACAAAGTGTATAGTAAAGTTGATATATCTAAAGTCGCTTTAAGGCCACGTGAATCTCCTTTCCCTATGTTAGAAATGACAGAAGCTTTTAATTTAATTGATGCTGTGATGTTAAGATGGAATGAACAGACAGAAATAATTCCTATAGAAGATACTGTAGGCCGTGTAGTAGCACAGGACATTATAGCTAAAGAGCCGATGCCTCCATTTCCTGCATCTGTTAAAGATGGTGAGCTATATTCGTTTTTGTTTTGTTTATAGGAAATATATGGGCTTCTATGTAGATAGAAGATATTTGAGCTTCTGTAAGAAATTCCATTCCCTACTTTCTGCTTAAATTTTAAGACAATTGCATCGTTAAGTTGATACTTAATGCAATTATTGTTGAATATCAGTGGCTTGGTGTTACCAGATAGAGATAATGAAATTAATTCATTCAATCCCAAGTGGGAATCGAACCCACAACCTAATGGCACATCACTTAAGACACTACTACACCATTTTATATATGGCATGACATTTTATTTCCAATATGAAAAGTGCAGGATTTAGATAACTATCAGTTATTTGAAATATAATGTGCCTATTAGAAACATTACAATGCTTTATCATTGTTATCTCACATCACAATTCAGCCACAGTTGGCATAATGTAAACATCACTGAACAAATACTACTGTTATTGTATGCTTTCAAGGTTGTTTTTTATAAGGTTCAAAATGTTACTCTATAAGGTACAATTCAAATGGGAACAAAAATAATATATTCATAGTTCATCAAATTTTTTACAAAATTTATATTATATGTTATAAAATGATAATTTTTATACAAATTATTAATATTAATTATATGAATCAGTTAATAAGCCTACCGTGATAGTGTCAGATTAGTATTACATGGTCTATATCTGTCAGATATTGGCAGATAATTAATACCATTAATCATATACATAATACAACTTGAAATTGGACAATTTTGTAAATTAATAATTAATAAAATATGATTTTAAGTGTAAAGACATACAGTATCGTTTTCGATTACAACTGAAATATAGAGGCAATTCGTGGTGCAGGGGCACAAAGTGTGACTTTTGGCTGATTGTGGGTTCGATCCCCACTCAAGATGAAATATTTATGTAAATTTATATTTCCATTTATTCGCTCTGGTGTTGAGGCATTGCGCGGCGTTGAGTTCCTCCACTCAACACACAGTGCCTCCAGAATTTGGTGGAAAGTGGGGAACGTAGTGTCTTAACACAAGGTTCCCTCTAACTACCCTGATGTGTCGGTACTGCGTGAAGCTGATTTATTTTATTAATGAGCTTCACACTGTACCCCGCACACTGCCGCCGCGCTTATCCTCGACACCAGAGCGAAGAAATGGAAATATAAATTTAAATAAATAAATAAATATATATATATATATTATTAATATCATTATTTATAACTAAATATACGTACATATTATAATAAAATTAAGGTACTGCCATGTACTGTTCTATGCAGCATTGAATCGTCAAAACTATATTTATAGATTCGATCTTCCCACATGAGGAAATAAGTTATTTCTTTGTTCTCAATACAGTAAGACAATCTCAGAGTCTAGCAGAAAATAGAGAACGGAGTGTCTCGATAATTAATTATTTTTCTTTACACCTGTAAGAATATAAAAAAATCCTAATCATAAACAACTTCTGCCATCAGGCTATGCATGCCTTAGTTTGGACGGCGCTGGTATCCGTAAAGTCCGTACCGTAGTGACGGCTGGAGACACTCCGTTTATGCCTCTGGCGTCGGGCGAGTGTGCCAGAGTTAATACAGGAGCCCCACTGCCTCTAGGAGCTGATTGTGTTGTACAAGTAAGTATATGTTATCTGTTATTTACATATTTGAAGCCAATTTAAATTGATTATAGTTTTAACCACGACATTTTCAATCGATAATTATTCTTGCGTGTATATGTCGATAATAAAAAATAAACAACCGGTTAAGTGCGAGCCGGACTCGCCCACCGATGCTTCCATACCTATTTCAGGATTGTAGGTCAACGGGAAGTACAACTTATAAAAGTTTACCTACTTAAGTTTGCGGGCATATGCATTTATTTTATATGAAATAAACTAAAAATATATGTTTATAATGTTATTTTTTTCTATGAAATACCTATAAACTTTCACTTTTCGAAATTCTCACTTCGTGCCCAATTTCAGAACCGTAGGTCCACCGGAAGTACCCTTTAAGTTTTGATTCCGCAGCGAATTTCATCGCAGCAACATCGGTACATACTTCAATAGTCTTATCTTTTAATTGCGTTGACTTAGAAGTTTGAATTTTTCTGTGGTTCATGGAACCATATACCTAAATTTTTTAGTATTAATTTCAGCTTGAAAACTCTCTCTCTCTCGAGATGAATAGTCTTGACAGACGGACAAAGTGAACGGAACCCTAAAAATACTTGAAATTTTACCTATTATATTATTTTGGTCGTTTTTGAGGTTTACACAGACGTTTCTACCTACTTATTATTCATTAGTATCAAATTTACTCAGTTGTTGAGTTTCGTTACCAAAGAAGTATATACAAAATCATGTGATACCTTAAGTTGCGAAACATGTATGTATATGTATATGAAAATTTGTCGCAAAACAATTATTTTATACATGAACTTTGTTTTGTTTAGCTTCACGCTGTATCCAGCGTATAGAAGGGTAAGCAGAGGAAACCTGGTGTTTAAACACTCCGTTCTCATTAAGACACTGCGGTCCCCAATTTCCGCCGAACGCTACATGCATTTCGTGTTACAATGCAACGCTGCGCCTTGCCTCGTTAAAGTTAAAAGAGGAAATGAAAATATTGAAAATTTCACTTCCTCGACTGGCCATCGAACCCACAACCTGTCGCGTTTACAAGCGCACGCTTAAAGCCACCGAGCCACGAAACGAAAGATTTTATTAAACATATTTTAATCTTGTTTGCAGTCTACAAATGTATAATTTTTTTATTCCTGTAGGTGGAAGATACTAAATTAATAAAAGCCTCAACGGATAACGAGACTGAGTTAGAAATAGAAGTGATGGTCGCACCGCAAGCTCACCAGGATGTGCGCGCTATAGGCTCCGATATACCCGTTGGATCTTTATTGGTTGAAAAAGGTCGGTTATTTTTTATTTTTAACATTTTTAAAGTGTTTGAAAAGAAAAATTCTTATAAAGAAGACGTATAAACATTTAAACGTAGGGGGATTTGAATACGCGCCTCTTTGGAAACCGTCCAAGCGCTCTGACCACTAAGCCATACGTTCTCATCGAGCTACATCGAAATTCTTATACGCTTGTTACAAGTTGGGAGATTTTTACAAATTTCCGTTATCCAAAGATAATTAATTACTAAGAATTATCATTCGGCAAGAGAGAATACTATTTTTTTAATATTTTTAACATGTTTAAAGTGTCTTTCATTTAGAAAACGTTTTCTAAATAAGTAAGAAAAATACTTATTAAGAAAATATATAAAAAGGAAGATTTTTTACAGGTTCACGACTTTTTCCTAAAGTATGATAGATATTTATTCATATAGGGCGATAGGGTGTGATACCTAAAGATAATTTAGTGTCAACGCGAAATCACCAATCTTCAGATTTTGCCTAAATTCGCGAACTCATTGTAAGCAGTGATGTAAACCAACATTAAAAATAATTTAAATGAGTCCTTTTACATAAAACACATTAACTGGATAAATCGCATATATTTTGTAATATATATTTGTATTTTTTTAACCCGACTGTCACGGTCCATGGTTTATGCAAATGTGGCCGTTACCACGGCCTTGTCGCCGGGTTTCCAAAAATCTGTTCTACAAAATATACGTGATTAATTCTCCTAAGTAAATGTTTTAACCATTCTAAAGTAGAACAAATATTTAAATATAGCCATACGGTTATTTTATTTTATATTATAATTTTAGGTGACGTTATTGATGCAGCACTGGTGGGGGTGTTGGCTGGGGCTGGTTTTCAAAATATCCCCGTCGTTACATATCCTAAAGTATGTTTCATAATGTAAATTATTATTGTTTTATAAGCACGTTTATGTATATTATTATTTTATTTTTTATCAGCTTCACGCTGTATCCCGCTCACAGCAGTGTAGGCAGAGGGAACCTAGTATTAGGACACTCCGTTCCCTACTTTCCGCCAAGTTCTGGAGGCATTGCGTGTTGAGTGGCGGAACGCCGCGCTTTGCCTTGACACCAGAGCGAAGAAATTAATATATATATGTAAATAAATATTTCATCTCCTCGAGTGGATCGACCCCATAATCAGTCACACTTTGTGTCCCCGCGCCACGCCTCTTATGTATATTGTTATATATAGTAACGTTTTAAATTAATAATATTTGTTTATTATATTCATAGGTCGCCATCATGTCAACCGGTAACGAATTGCAAGAGCGTTCTGAAGAAACATTGCGGCCTTCTCACATTAGAGATTCAAATCGGATTATGTTAAAATTATTGCTCAAGTAAGTATAGTTAGCTAAATTTGCTAAGATTTGTTTTTATTAAAACTATTTAAGAACTTGTCACAAGTACGATAAAATAAAACAGTGTAGTGTAAAATAAAAAGATACTTTAAAAAAATAAAAAATAAATAAATCAGCTTCACGCTGTATCCCGCACACAGCAGGGTAGGCAGAGGGAACCTTGTGTTAAGACACTCCGTTCCCCGTTCGGTTTGATTTATTAAAGATTCTTTAATAAATCAAAATTTCTAAAGGAAATATTTGTTTATATTTTGCCAGTGCTTATACTTAGGAAAAATAATACTTTTTAGAAAATATATAAAAATTTTAAATGAATTTCAAATACCGCTACGTTAAAAAAATCATGTTTTCACAAAAGTATTTTTTAATTGTTTGAAAATGTTGTGCTTTAACCCTTTTCTTTATTTAACGCATAGACTAAATAAAGTAAAGAAATTCAATATATATTTTTAAATTTTTTGTAATATATGTATAATATTTTTTATTGTTATGATATATTTTTAGCTACATACTTTTCTTTCTGTATAAAGTATAATAGGCCGCAGCTTGAGTTAGAATCGAAGTGATAACTATTTTTTTACTTCGCACTGTATCCCATACACAAAGTAGGTAGAGGGAACCTGGAAACCTATTATTAAGTCACTTCCCTCTTGTGGGCTTCAGACGATTACCATTCAAATGACATATTTAATATTTTCATTTTCTCACTCTGGTAAAGCACATCACTGAGATCCGCCACTTAACACGCAATACTTTGAGAATTTGGCGGAAAGGTGGGGAACGGGGCTAGGGTCCTAGATTCCCTATGCCTACCCAGTATCTCGTTATCCTAGGGAACACGGCTACGCCAGCACGGACTGCGGCATCGCCCGGGACGCGCCCGCAGCGCTGGCGGGTGCGCTGGCGCGCGCGCTGCGGGACGCCGACCTGCTCGTGTGCAGCGGCGGCGTGTCCATGGGCGAGCGCGACCTGCTCAAGCCCGTGCTGCTCCACGTGCGTGTGGTCGCTGTGGATGGATGAGCAGATTCATTCATTCGTTTTGGAATTTTCTTAACAATTCTTCTTAACAATTCAATTCAAAAAGCCCAACTTCAAAGCGGTTACAACTTGTCGAACGTACTGTGTGTTATTATGTGTATGCAAAATTTTATTTAAAAAAAAAGATGTCGTTCAAGAACTCCAGGAAGCACCGGCTCCGATAGCGTAAATTGTGAAATTCATCGGGTGATGAACTGTTGCTTTAAGTTAGAGCTACTGATCTATTTATAGAAATAAATATTTAAAGATAATATTTAGGGGCGCTCTTAAAATGTACATTGACGCTTAAAATGTAAATTGATGATAGTTTTAGACAGGCCAAGATCTTTTAATTAGCTAAACAAAAGATTTTGCTATTGCATCTTGTCCTATTACTTAACCGACTTCATTCCGAAAAAAATATAAACAAATAAAAAAATATATATTTTGAAATGAAAAATAATTAAAAGAATAGTGATTCAGACTCCTTACGTATTATTCTGTTCTAAGATTTTTTTATGTTGATTTGGCCGCAACTATTACTTTATAGATATATAGTAGTATAGTAAAATATCATTTATTTTTTTGTATTTGTATAGGATTTTGGAGCAACTATACATTTCGGACGCGTTCGCATGAAGCCCGGGAAACCGTGTACGTTTGCTACTTGCGAGTTTGAAGGAAGGACAAAGTTCATATTCGCTTTACCTGGTAAGATGTATAGGCAAAAATTTTATAAATATAATGACATAATGTTCTAATCTTCCTATCGTCAAGGTAGGGCGGGGGAAACCTAGTTTTAAGACACTCCGCTCCCCATTTTCCGCTTTTTTTTTTGAGGCATGGCGTATCGAGTGGCGGAACTTAACGCCGGGCTTTTGCTTTGGTGCCAGAGCGAGAAAATATTAAGACGTAATAATTTATTGTCACCCTGCGCCACAACTGCCTTATCATAATTATATTGAATTAGAATATGCTAAAGCATATTTTTGTTACATAAAGGATTTGAACAGGCAACCCAGTGTCCATCTGTGTTTGCTGTTTAGTCTAACTACTGATTGCGTATAGGCGAATTGCACGACTAATTAGAACCTTAGAAGTGCGAAAATCGAATTTTAGCGATTTATTATATGTAGAATATTTGTATGAATAATCCATACATAAAATCATAATGGCAATATACATCTAATTCTATCGGATTTGAACAGGCAACCCGGTATCGGCGTACGTGTGCTGCCTGCTGCTGGTGGTGCGCGCGCTGCGGCAGAGCACGCGCTACTCGAGCGAGTTCGCGCGCATGGGCGTGCGGCTCGCGCACGACGCGGCGCTGGACGCGCGCCCCGAGTACGCGCGCGCCGTGCTGCGCTTCCCGGCCCTGGACCAGTTGCCCGTCGCCACGCTGCTCGGGAATCAGGTATGCCGTATACACTTACCTTTATGCCGTATGCAACAGCATAGGCCTGTCGCGTTGTCACATTTTGCTTATTTCCACCTACAGTGCAGCAGTCGCCTCCTCAGCGCGTGCGGCGCCAGCGTCCTCCTGGAGCTGCCGCCGCGCACGCCCGCGCGCCCGCGCCTGGCGGCCGGCGCCGTGGTGCCCGCACTGCTCACCGCCCGGATAGACCTGGCTAGATTTTGAAATTATTGAGATCT
>DWAP01002611.1:0-13190 GCA_018230625.1 Heliconius eleuchia | reverse complement strand
GGGATCGAACCCACAACCAGTCGGTTTTACAGTCACACTTTGTGCCACTGCGCCATGACTGGCCTCACATATAATTTAAAAATATATAAATTATTTTTTATTATAAAATTTCCTAGTAGGATAAAAAAATATATGATAGTGTTTTTTAGAATGACTATTATAATATAAGGCATTAATATTTATATATTATAATAAATACTGACATTTACTAACCTTTGTTATTACTTAGTAGTGATAACTTCACTTTAGTAGTTATATTTATTTGCATGTTTTTTTCCTACTTAACTACGCATGCCAGTCGTGGCGCGGGACACGAGTAAACGCGACAGGTTGTGGGTTCGAGTCCCACTCGAGGAAATGAAACATTTAATATTTTACTTTCATACAGTGCCTTGTTTTATTCAGACTACTAATGAATAAATTGATACTTTAAACATACAACATAACAACACTGCACTGCACTGCTGATACAGGACTATTTTACATTATGATTTATGACGCCATCATGGCACATTTCTTTGACGTCACGTACAACTATGTACGCCAGTCACGTCAGCAGTCAGGGTTGTAGGTTCGACCCCATACGAGGGTATGAGTATTATAAATATTTTAATCTATTTTATCTTTTATTCACTGTTCGTATAGACTTTGCGTCTTAACGTTGGGTACCGCTACTTAAATTAATATAAAAAAATGTTATTTATATATTAACAACAGTGTTTGTTATTTAATATTTAAAAAGGATATTTTTTACTACGATTTTGAATATAAATCATTTTCGGACATGAAGTTATCATTTTTTAATATAATACGCAGAAAATAGAATTAACAATTTATAATTTGTTATATCATTAAATTGATAAAAATGATTAATTGCTAGTATAATCGAATTCTACTTAAGATTAAGGATAGCTACTGCATATGTATGTACGGGACATGTTAAATAAATTTAACAATAAATATAATATATATATACAGATATCAGATTTGAGATTTACAATAAAAAGATTAAAAAATCCGCTCAAAATAATGTATTTACTCAATTATTAAGTGCAATAAAAAATATATTTTATATATCTTGCCGTCGTGGCGCAGTGGCATACGTGTTTGACTGTAAATGCGACGGTAGTGGGTTCGATCTTCGATCGATCCACTTCACTAGGGTAAACGAATTATAATTTATTAACATGCTAATTTCTTCTCTCTGGTAACAAGGCAAAGGGCAACATTGAGTTCCGCTGTTCAACACGTAACTCTCCGAAAATTCAACGAAAATGAGGGGCAGAATGTCTGAGAACACAGGAGTCCCCCTGTCTACCCTATGCGGGATACAGCGTGAAGCTGACAAAAAGAAAAAAATATATTATAATCTGTATTTTAAAACATCTATGGAATCACGCGGATCGTGACCTCGACAGCTGCAATTAGTGTATAGTTACAAGTAATTACAGTTAATAATTATATATATACACAACAATATAATCATCTTGGTAGTTAGCTACGTAGAACATTTTATAGGAAGTGTTTGAATATAATATGACAGAGCCACGAGAACTTTTTATTGAAATTAACGCATTGAATTGTTTTCATTTAATGAAGGCAATACGCAATTTTGGTGTAGTAAACATCACACGTTGTGGGTTCCATTCCCACTCTCAGCCAATAAGCTTTTTTCATATCACCGCTATAGCAAGAAAAAAGTATGGTCTCCAATTGGCATGAAAAGACAATGGAGTCTTAAGATTAGAGAATGGAGTCTTAAGAGTCTCACTAGATTAATCAGCATTAAGCGTGAAGCTAAAGAAGGATTTTTAAAGTATGTAAGGTACAGTGAAGGGAAAAATGTTTTAATATAACTTAACTAACTAAACTTTTAGGGCCAGGATTCAAAGCCAAGACACTTCATATGTATTGGGATCAACTTGTTTTTAAAATAACAAAAGTATTTTAAAAACAAGTTGATTAAGTAATTATGACTTTTATTTAAATATTAAATCTCAAGTAATTTAAAAGATTTTACAGTAACTATAATAAGAAAATATAGAAAAAACTTAATAACCAACGCGCATAGTATAAATCAGATGTTTCGTTTTTATTATTATATGTAAATATCGACGCCATTACACCTCATCATTTTTTTTAAACAAAACAATAAAGCAACCGATTCTTTGATAGAATCCTAATTAAATACGAGCTTATAAATGATTTCTTCATTTTTTTCATTTTCCTCATGTTTCATGTAAGCTGGAGGAAACCAATATTACACTTACTTATACAAGGTCAAATATTTTTTTTCAATTTACCTTCCATTATACTACAATATATCAGATGTGGCCACTTTGAAGTCAGCTTTCTTAACTTTAGCGCATTGTACAGTTCAGGAAGAAAAATCAAAATAAAATTAAATACGCCCAGTCATCTGTGGGCTTTAGGGCGGCCACTACTTGTCGAACATACTGTACAGTAGCATTAAACTAAAGCAATAAGTAAAAAAAGTCACTACTCACCCGCTCAGGCTGGACCCATTCGTCGAATTTATTCAATATATTCTTAAGATCATTAACCAAGTAGTCCACTTCAAGCAATATGGCCTCAGTTTTACTTCTCCGTAGATCCTTTACTAGGGCGTCGACCATAGCCCCCCTGTTCTCTTCATACATCCTCATAAGGTTCTTTAGTTGTTTCTTCCTCCATTCTGTTGGCCTCGTTAAACCACTGTTGTATGTATCATGGGCTTTTTGTACAACCTGTTGATAAAAATAAATATCATGAAATTTTTATTGACGATTTTTTCTAAAGAAAAATTGAGAATTTTAACATAGTGAATTGTAGTAAAACTGAAATAGGGAACAAAATCCAAATCACCGCAGGGGCACAAGTGTACGATTGTGAGCGCGACGAATGTGGGTTCAATTCCCACTGGAGGAATAAAATTTTCAAAATTTTCATTTTCTCTCTCTCGTAACGAGGGAGAGCACGATTTTAAGTTCCACCACCCCGCACGCAACGCCCCAAGAATTAGGCGATAAGTGGAAACAGAGGTTTCCAGGATTCCTCTGCTTGTCCTGCTGTATGTGGGACACAGCGAGAAGCTATAAAAAAAATCTACACAAAATTTCTTCCCTGCTGTACAGATAAAAGTGCGAAGAATCAATAAAATGTGGGACACAGCGAGAAGCTATAAAAAAAAATCTACACAAAATTTCTTCCCTGCTGTACAGATAAAAGTGCGAAGAATCAATAAAATGATAAGTTAATTAACATTTTTGTCAATATATTGGAATACAGAATAAACCTTACTACCATATTTAAAGTATGTACATAAATTAACATTTTGATAAGTTAAATTGTGTAAAGGTATAAATACACTATACAATAATATGTAAGTACTAAGGCAATTCTGAATTCTGATAATTATAAATTACCCTTGTTTCAAGTGGTTATAAACTAAAATTTTTAATGTTAGATCATTAATATACAATTACTTGGGTTGGAATCATAAAATGGACATAAATAGTTAATTGTTCCTTATTTTATGCCTTAATAAAAATAAAATGTGTTTAACAATATTACCTCATGTGGAACATAAATTAATTTTAATAGTTCTTTACAAGTTTTATGTAAAATTTTTATTTCTATTTTTGCTTTATTCTGTATATGTAAGCAAAGAGAACCTAGTGTTAAGACACTTCATCCTTTTACCAACCAATAAATGTTGAATAGTAAAACTCAACAGCACATTTTGATTTGGTGGAGCAGGGAAATGAAAATAATTCATTTCCCCAAGTATAGATTACATTTATAGTCAGAAGCTGTTCCAATGCACTATGTATGCAAAAAGTTAATTATCATAATTATTATAATGATAAAAATTGTACCTCCGGTATGTTAACTGCCTTTGGTTTGGAATTTGATAATGTTCCTGAAACAAAAAAAGGTTATTATAATTTTTTTGTATTATATCATTTAATAATTAAAATTTTCCTTAGGTTTACTACGAGGAACCTAGTATTCAGACACTTATACTTTATTCAGGGAACTGAAAAGTAAACAAAGAAAAAGAGGGCTTTATAGGGCTAAATGGAGTTAATATGTAAGTTATTTGCTAAAATAATATAATAATACTATTGACAGATATTAATAGAACTTTTGAAACCCTTTCAGATTTGGTAAAAATTATATATTATAAGTGTTTTTTTTTCTATTTTAATAATAACTATTTATAAAATAGTTTACATGTAACAACACCCAAAAGGCACTTTATTTTTAAATCTTAAACACTTTTTAATATTAATAAATTATAGAGCACAGATACCGCAAACATTTTACATTAAAATGTGATGTTTTATTATAAGTCTCCTAAAAAAATTTTTTTTGTGGGTTTATATTTAGCTATAGGGCAAATTTGTAACATATGACACTATTTTTGTATATCAGTTTCATGCTGTATCCCGCACACAGCAGGGTAGGTAGAGGGAACCTAGTGTTAAGACACTCCGTTCCCCATTATTATTAAAATATATTTTTGTGTATTTATAATAAATTATCAAGTGTACTTTTACCCTTGAATAATAAGTAATATGTTATAGACTCATCTATCACATAATTGTAACAAGATTTAAGGATAACAATTTAAGAATAAAGCTGCATAATAAAACGAAAATAATAGTATTTACATTTATATAAAATATATAAAATTAAACAATACTATATCTATCTAGAAAGTTAATTTTAAAAATTATATTCAAATATAGTTTATTGCCTTATGCATAAAAGAAAGATGTTATAAGATTTCTTTTATAAGGACTTACATATAAATAATAACTTGAGTAATGTAATAATCATCATACTAGAGATAAAAATATTTTTTGTATTAAATATATATACATATATATAATTGTACGCTGTAAGACAGTAATTAATTATAAAGCATGAAAGTGATTTTTTTTCTAATTATTAACATTATATGTAATTCTAAAGTAAAAATATGATTGAATATGCACTTTGCAAGCCTGGAATCAGTACAAGCCAATTCAAGTTTAACTGGTTATCTACATTTTATTCTTATCGTAGGGTTAAAGTCCTCAATTATTGTATAATTTAGAAACTTTTTATTATATACTTATATGTTGTCCTAACTTTAAGTTTTTTGTAATGGCTTATTTATCTTGTAATATAATCTTCGTTCACTAAAGGTATATAAAAAATTATGATGTTTCATTAAATCATGACCACACGAAACTTAAATATATCAAAAAAGAAAATTTCCTTAAATATAATATTTATTTACCTAACGTCATTTTCAGAAGTATCACTGATTTACAACAACAAAAAGTAGTTTTGTTTAATTTCACTTTAACTTCTAAAAGTCGTGTGGATACGGCCAACTAATAAATTTAAATGAAATATAACTTATAAGCTATTCGTATTCTTTCGCAATATAGAAATTGTAAGCAACTCAATATCATTATATACATATGTCATATCATGTCCACAGAATACATTTACCCAAGGGAAGACATGACATTGAACGACAACAGATTATGAAACAACGGTAGTCAACGTCAATTAGACAGATATTTTAATAATAATTATATTTATTAAGACAACAATATATTATTTTTATATAAGATAGACTTCAATTTTACTACAAAATTGAGATACACGTCGATATAACACATTTTTCCAATATAAATTAATAATTGAGTCGATTATAGATAATAGTCGATACATCGAACTTCGATAATGTAAACTGAGAAATAATGGTAGATGAAGTTGCTAATAAACTATGCTAGTAGTAGTAAATGTAAGAGTCATCACTGTATGCCATCATATGTGTCTCACTCTAGAACATTAATTGCGTATTTTAGCTTAATCCAGTAGTGACAACAGCGCCATCACAATTTCATTTGTTTTCCATATATATATTTTTTTAGTGCAAAAATATTGAATCTTTAAGTCCCATTAAATTACGCGCGTTTCGCAGCATTGTGTAATGATAGTTGCAGAGGGATATAATTAGTAAAATAGAAATTTCTAATTGCGCTACAATAGCATCAATCCAATTCACCGAATGTACGATTTTTTTAAAAATACATTAGTTTTGTCTCCAATAAAAATAAAGTTATGTATACATTTACAATGTAAGCAAATTATCTTTTCTAATATTGGATTTTTTGTTTATTATTAATTAAGCGGGCTACGCTTGAACTTAGGTTAACTGATCTTTTACATATTTCTGTTCAGTCGGGGAGAAAATAATCAAAAGTAACAAAATTCTTAAAATCAATTCTGGGCACAGTTCCACAGCTCATTTAACGGCCTTACTGTATTAAGCTTAAAACCGAATCTAAAAATATTGTTTATGTTTTCAAACTGGATTCTTGTTAACCTTCATATGTTATTGTCTAAGAGGGGTGGTTGGTACGTGGTAACTTTACTTATGAATGAATTTATTTTTATTACCTTTTTTGTTAGTTAAATTAGTTTGTGTGGATCATAAAATGTAGAAGTCGTTTACTTCACGTTCTGATAGGAATTTTCAGCAATCCATCCAAACCAAACAAACCAACAATCGCCAAAAAAAATCACACGCTGAATTTCAGCATATCGCAGCAGATTTGGTGCGCTGTCTATCAATTAGTAGCGAAAGATTTTTAGATTTAAAAAGTGGTGAGTTCAGTCCCAACTCGGGTGAATACAATATTTAAATATTTTCATTTTCCTGCTCTGACAGACGAAGCGCGGCATTGAGTTCCACTACTCAACACACAATGTCTCAATAGTTTAATGAAAAATCGGGAACAGAGCTTTTGCTATACCAATAAAAGCGATAAGCAGTTTATCAAAATAAAACAACATATTCGAACATAGCGCTGCAATCGTATAGTTTCGCGAAAAAAGTAAGTGAATTTAAACTGTAAAGCTTAAATGATTTATTTGGTTATAAAATTAATTATGTAATTTCAAAATGTTCATATATATATAAATCTTTTTTAATATTTTTATAGTACTATACCTATACCTATGTATGTTTTGACGTTGGTGTATTAAAATCTATGTGTTATACATAGATAATAATTATGTATGAAAAATGCAGTCTAGAAAAAATACATTTCCAAATGCAAAATTTTGTTGCTTGTGACTTTTAAATACAATTAGTAAGAAATATAAAATGTCACATTTTATCATTGTGGCCGAAACCAGTGTGGAAAACCTGGAAAGTTTTATTTAAACTTAATGGTTATTATAACCATCAATTGATTAAAAAAGAGAAGTACCTATCAATAAATAAAATCTAAGTTTTTTTTACTTTTCATATAACAATTTTATATAGTACATAAATACTGGTAAGATGTCTATAATATATTCTTCTAAGCCTTCTCAAATTTAATCTAACTATTATAATATAGTGCGGTGCGGTTGTGAATTCCATCGCTCAACATATATTGTTCTGAATTAGAGTAAAACCACTTTTCGCCCTAACGGAGTGTTATCCGTTAGGGCGAAAACTAATATAAGTCAAACTATTTTCTATACAATATATAACTCAAACAATTTTACAATATAATAGAAAAATGAGAAGCTATTTTAATTTGAAAATGTTTGGAACTGATGCCGCGGAATGGTGCTGTCAGGCGGACAGCGATTACATTTGAATGTCGGGCGTCGCAATCATACCAAATTTTATGTTTGTCAAGTTTTCTTTATTAAACGCCTATGTCAAATTATACAATCCACTAATTTCAAACCACCAGAAACCCCAGCAGTAAGAATATAAATAACCTGAGAACAGCTGTTACCACTGTAATACAGTCCGCTTAATTGATAATGATATACAAAACCTAATATGTATAATTGGGTACATTGTATGTCGATTTCCAGATAGATTAGATAGCATTTATTTTACTATTATTAGACATTTGTGTGATATTGGCAAAATTTTTGTAAATCAATACATAATACGGAAGGTACGGCGGGAATATAATTAAGTAATAAACCACAGAACACATATATGTACCCAAAGAGTAATAAGCGATCGCAGCGCATACCGCGGCACAAATGTGCAACAAAAACTTGAAATTTCTTAGTTTTATAGTTTTATTTTCAAAATGGGGCATTATTGTTGTTGTCATGTAAACTGCAAAAATAACAACAGAAATAATAAGTGTAAATTTTAATATTTTTTTCTTTATTTTTTTTAACCAGCCCTGAAATTAGTTAATGTCTATATTGGACATAAGTTTAAATTACAATACTAATTAAATCAAATATTATTTTCGCTGTATTTCTGGGGCACAAGGGTGTGACGGTAAGGCGGCGGTTGTGGGCGTATTATTATTACTATTTTTATTCGTTCGCTCTGGTTACAAGACAAAATCCTAGCGTTGGGTTTTCTCACTCAACACGCAATGCCATGAATAATTCGGCGGAAAGTGGGACAGTCACTGTCACATGACATGTCACAGACATGGGGAAGTACGGACTGTCTTAAGACTAGGTTCCCCCTGCCTACCCTGTTATATGCAGGATATAGCGTAAAGCAGGAAATTTGTTTAGCAGATAGATCGCCATGGTATCCAAAATTGACGACAAAACTTGCAGTGAATATTTGTTAGGAGGTAAAAAATGAGACGCACAAGCAAATCCGTGTCATGTTCCATTAAACTATATTCCCTAAAATATATCGAAAATGCAGGAGAATTTGCTGGTATTTCATAAAAAAACGATTATGAATTATTACGCATTGCTGGTGTATCGTAAGTAATTTAAAATGTTTATTAACAAAATGAACTGTGAAAAAAAACCATCTTCTTTTCTATAGGTGTTAGGGTCACCGATATTTGTTGTATTTCCTTTCAGCGTATTTCGGAGCTTTAAATTTATTTAATGTTTTACCACCTCAAAACTAGTTTTTATAATAACTTGCTATGTATTTTCTATTTACTTTATTTTATAGAAAACATTAAGCAATTTTCATTGACTATTTGGCACAAGCCTCTATAGTTACGTTTGAGAGATGGCGCTGCTTTCGTGCACGTTTCTACAGAGAATTAAAAAGTTGCATAGGTACCTAATGATTTTTTTTAGATTAGTTTCAAGCTGTATCCTGCACATAGCAGAGTAGCATTTCGTGTTGAGTTGCGGAACTCTACGCCGCGCTTTGCTTCGTTAACAGATAGAGAAAATGAAAATATGAAATATTTCATTTTGTCGAGCAAGAATTGATATCACAACCTGTTGCGTTTAATTCACATGCTTGTAACCCTGCACCTCGATCTCATCAATCTTGGCCTCAATTAACTTTGTAAAGTTTTTATAAAAATTAACAAAATTCATTTGCATGTACTATTTATGCGACGAAATATAATTATATATTTAATTTGAAAATAATAAAAATAAACACAAATAAACTTAAATGAAATAAAGTAGACTGAATGTCTGTAGTTTATCAGTTTTCAAATAATAAAAAAAATACTTTAATATATATATATCTATAATAAATTTTAAAATAACATTAACCTAGCTATTTAAAATTTCATTAATATACTAATATCTATTATGAAGTCAATATTTTTTGTTACATATAATATAATTCATAAATGGAATATTCTTGAAGTAGATGCTACTCGTAGTGTTAAAATTTCCCACTGTGAGATTAATGATTGTATCGATGACCCGCAATAACGGGCAACGGTTCGTTACACAATATGAATATTTATTTCATTTGAACAACTTTAATAATTTTTGAAGCCAAAATTTACTTTAATTTTTTTTATATTATATATTTCTTTTGTTAGGGAGAGTTTACCCTATGGACCAGAGACATTCAGAACGGAATTGTAATCTATCCACAGACTGACGTTGATAATTTAATTATATGAAAAAACCATTAAGCTGATGATGATGTTGTATTCTATATGCATATCTACATTAATAATATTTATTAAGAGGCCGTCGTGTCGACGCAAGTATGTGACTGTAAACTTAACGCTTGTGGATTCGATTCCCATTCGGGGAATGAAAGATTTCATAATTTAAATTTCTCGCTCTGGTAACGAGGCAAGTCCGGCAATTTTCTTTTTGTTCTTTTCAGTTTGTAACATTTTATCTTATTACATGAACACAAAAAATTTTTGGCGACTTTTACTTAGAAAATAAAATTTCAATAGTTCTTATACAATATACTCTTATGTACCTATGAAATAAGAAATTGTTTACTTTTATGTATGTAGGCTTTTGAGTCTAGTCTAAAATCGACTGGTTTTGGGTTTGATCCCTACTCGATATGAAATATTTATTTAAATTTATATTTTCATTTTGGCTCTGGTGTCAAGGTTTGCCTTTTGCGCGGCGTCGGGTTTCGCCACTCAACACGAAATGCCTCCAGAATTATACGGAAAGTTGAGAATGGGGTGTCTTACTAGGTTCTCTCTGCGTACCCTGGTGTGTGAGGGATGCAGCGTGAAACTGATTTATTTATTCGTTTATTTATATATGTTTATAATATACTAAATCATTGAGTTATAAACGCAATGGGCATGGATTTAAGCTCCAGTCGAAAAAATGAATTATTTTGATTATCCGCCTCTACCAGAACAAAACGCATAAAATAAAAACCAATTTGAGAACGGATGGTGGATTGTTTTGATATTTGATGCTCTTATGTATGTAGTCCCGAATGAAAAAGCGTGAAAAAGGAAAAAATACTATAGCTTTTAAATCAGTTTCACGCTGTACCCCGCACACAGAAGGGTAGGCAGAGGGAACTTAGTGTTAAGTTAATCGGTTCCCCATTTTCCGCCGAATTCTGGAGACATTGCGTGTTGAGTGGCAGAACTCAACGCCGCGCTTTGCTTGGACACCAGAGCAAAGAAATGGAAATATAAATTTAAACATATTATTGATAGTTATATTATCTCTTTTAAGAGCAAATAAATCAAAATTTTACTTTGCTCTTAACAGAGCTAAGAAATAAAAATATTAAATATCTAGCCCGAGCTAAAAGTCCCCAGAATTCAGCGGAAAGTGGGGAGCGGAGTGTCTTAACACTAGACTCTCTCTGCCTACCCTGCTACGTACGGGATACAGCGTGTCGCTAAAAAAATCTACTAGGTACTATTGTCACGTAAGGTACTAAAATAGAAATTTCATATAAATTCAGTGCCTTTTCTCTGTTTGTAATCCTACTTAATTGGCAATTTATATGAAACAATGAGTATACGGTAGCATAATGCATAAGGGCGATGGTCACGTGTTCCCACTATAACGTGTGTGACACAACTAGACATCACACTGCGTGCGCGGAATGCAAACGATGTATTATAAACTGTATTATTGTAACCGTATACGTGAAGAAAGTGAACGTTAAAATAATATGCAATATTTTATAATTTGATATGCTTACTTGTTAAATAACATTTCACGTGAGACGATTATCTTTATTAATCTTTATTTTTATATTGAAAATATTATATATTTTATTTCAGTCACACGTCTCTATATCTATTTTTTTTTTCAGTTTCACCCTGTATGTGTATGCCACATCTAGAAGTGTAAGCAGAACGAACCTAGTGTTAAGACACTCCGTTCCCCATTTTCCGACGAATTTTTGAAGCATTTCATGCATTATCACCAGAGCGAAGAATTGATATTATTAATAAATAATAATTCATTCCCCCGATTGGAAATAGAACTCACAACCGTCGCGTTTACAGGAACACGCTTGTGCCCTTGTGTCACGACTCTATTTATTCATGGATGGCAGTTTCACTCTTTTTTCCGCATAGAGGAATCGTAAGGTTTCAACACTCCGTTTCTTACTTTTTACATGCTCTAGAGACCTCACATTGTGTGTTGGTGGCATTCAACTCCATGTTTTGTCTCTAGATAAGTTCACTGAAGTAAAAAATCACAAATATTTTTAATAGAAAATAATTATTAATGTACTTTTTTTTACTAACAAAACGTGTTTGTAACCATACATACCTATAGCTATCTATACAATTGAAATTTTATTTTATAGTTTTAAAAGTCGTTAAATAAAATAAGAATAAGTTGTAAATTGTAAAATAAGAATATTAAATTAAGAAATTTTTTTTTATACGGTGGCATTTGTGGCAGATTGCGTGTAAATATGAGTCACGTGAATTACTAAGTTTTGTTTTTTTTGATATACCTTAAATACGTAAGTATAGGTATTATATATTTTCATATATTTATATTTTTTTTCATCTTCCCGCTCTATCCCGAACACATAGCAGGGTACGCAGAAGGAACCTGGAAAGCTAGATTTCTAGAGGCATTGCGTCTTGAGTGGCGGGACTTAACACGGCGCTTTGCCTCGTTACCAGACTGAGGAAATGAAAATATGGAATATGTCAATTCCACGTGTGGGAATCGAACCTCACATATGTATATAAACATGTAATAAAATGCTTATCAAGATGACATTCAGTTTCCCGAAAACATTGTTATTTGCATGGGAATACAAGAACTTTGCTTACCACCATAATAAATAATTAAATATATATAGTAGAGAATTCGTAAAATTATAAAATTCGTGTTTTTGCGTCAATAGTTAAAAAGTACACATTGTCAAATAGTATGTGTTAAATTAACTTTATTAATTTAATGTGTTTTTATGGAGTTATTTTTAAAAAATAGCGACCCACTCGCAGCTTCGCCCGCATACAACCTTTTCTAATACATTCAATCATGAACAACTTGTTTCAATAATTTTGAGAAAGTGCAAGTACTATGTGACTATATGAGAGGACGTCATCGGCGGCAAGAGGGCCTTCTCCGCGAGACGAACCTAGGCTTGCGGCCGTAAATGAAGCGTTGTAAAACAATTATTTATTTAAATTTTACGTTTTCTCGATAAGTATGCGTCCAAATTACGTGCTATTAAAGCCAAAGCTTATCTTCATAAAATTTTCTTGATGATGAAATAACTTTCGCTCGGAAATTTTAAGCATATATGTCAAATATAAAACAATGAAATATCCCATTATTTTTTGTCACAAAATGCCTTATTGTCACTTATACCCCAAGATCCCAGCCCCGCCCCGCCTACGTCATTTTAGCAGAGCTGGAATTTTTAGCATTATTAGTCCAATACGTAGTGATGACGATTTTTTTTTTCTGATGGACTTAATGCTGTTGACCTGGTATGGTCTTAACAGCGT
>DWAP01002610.1:0-13191 GCA_018230625.1 Heliconius eleuchia | reverse complement strand
CCACCAGTACCAGGATGATCCTATTCTAGGCCGGGATCACACGGCACAAAACGTGCATACAGGCCAGTCGTGGCAAAGGGGCACAAGCATACGACTGTAAGCGCGACATTGAGTGGGTTTGATTCCCACTCGAAGAAATAAAATATTTAATATTTTCGATTCCTCACTCTGGTAATGAGATAGGGCATGGCATTGAGTTCTCAATTCAACAAGCAGTGCCTTCAGAATTCGAATTTTCTATGACTGGACTCGGAAATTATCCTAGGGATATTAACACCTTTTAATAATAACGTTTTCTAACTTAAACAATAAATAAAAAAATATGAAACGAAATCTAAAGGAACAAAATATTTTTTCAAAAGAAGTAAATTATAGTTCCCTACATACAAATTAAACATAAAAAAAAACAAACAATGCAAAAGTTCAATTCAGATCCGACGTAACAATTATTTTCTCGCATTAACTGCACTTAGAAGATTAAATTACTGCTCGCCCTCCCCCTCCTCCTCCTCCTCTTCCAGGTCCTCTAGGAACGAGGCAACTGCCATTTTGTAAGAAGATGCAGTGAATCTGGTAGAAAGGACGGCTTAGGAAAAAAAGTAGTTAGTGATGTTTTGCTATATTTTTTTACTTGAAAAAAAAAAGAGATTTTTTTTTATTTTGGAAAACTTATAATAAAATAATTATAAATGTGGGGAAAGCATTTTTTTTAAAGGGAACGGAGTCTCATAACATTAGGTTCCCATGATGTCTCTCTGAAATATTGCAGGAGACGCAATCAAAGTTTATTAATATTTTTTTCGTAACCATTGCTTCTGCAAATCCTAAACGAGTTAGTTTTTTTTATTATACAATATATTAAATGGTATATCCCGCACTGGGCAGTTTAAGCAGAAGGAATCTGGAAACCAGTCAGTGTTAAGACACTCCGTTCCCAATCCAATAAGGCACTTCTATTCTACTTTCTACTTCTCAGATTCAGGCTGGTAGAATTTAACGCTGCATTACTAGAGCGAGATAAATAAAAATATTAATTTCATTCCACATGTGGAAATCGAACCCACAACCTTTCGCGTTTACAGTCGCACGTTTGTTTCCCTTACTTTTTTAAAGACAATGTACAAAGCTTAGAAGCTTCTTGGTAACAACTTGTTACCAAGAAGCTTCTATTACTATTTACATAAAATTCAATCTTGAGGTTTAAATAATAAAGTCTAATTTCATTTGGAGTTTCCATCTTCATTTCTTTCATCGTTCAGTTCAATGAGCAATTAACCAATCGAATATCTCTTTCTAACAAAGGAAAATAAACTTTATTTCAACGTCATAGAGGCTTGTAATATAAATAAAGGAAAGCTTTCTCAGGTCTTATTGCAATGTTATAGAGTTAATTACTATCTTTAGCTTTACGTTATATCCCGCGCTTAGCAGGGTAGGCAGAGGGAGCGTAGTGTTAAGACACTCATGTTCTCGCTTTTCGATCAATTATCAAGACGTTGTGTGTTAAGCGTTGTCACAAACGACGACTCTTTGACAAGTTTTGCTGCTGTTTTTAAATAAAAAAAAACGTTATTTTCTGAAGGAATATGGAATATGATATACGTTGTTATTATAATATTTATCATTATTTACATTATAGAAAAGATTTTCAAGATTTGTCATCAAACCTATTGTAATCATTTTGGCGCAGTGGGACAATGTGTGCATGTAAATGTGACGCGTGTGGTTTCGATTCCTGCGTAGAACAAAAATGTTCAAAAATCTATTTTTTGTTAGGTTACGATAAAACATTCATAGATCATCAAACATTCATAAAAAACAGAACATTCAGTTCTTAAAATCACTCAAAAAGATTAAGTAAGTCAAGAACGGAGTGCCCTAACAATAGATTATCTTTGCGAGAAGTAAAGTTGGCAGAGGGAACCCATTATTAAGAGACGCCGTTCCCATTAAGACATTACGTTACCCACTTTCAGCCGAATTGTGAAGACATTGCGAATTGAGCGATACTCAACGCCTGAAAAGATGAAAATATTAATTATTTCATTTCCTCAAGTGAGAATCGAACCCACTACCTGTTGCTTTTACAGTCACACAATTGTGCCCGTCTACCACGACTGACCTCAAAGTAAACGACTTAAGTGAAAATAACCTCACTAAAAACATTGTTATAGAAAATAGGCGTTTATTAATAGTGATGTGTTTCATTGTGCGTTTATAGATCATTTACATGCGAATTTGCACGTACGCACAATAGTGATGTGATAATATCGATTTAATATTATAACCAATGCTGTTCATGTTATTTCATTGATTTCCGTTGTTTTTATAAAAAATATTCTCCAGAACTAATTTATCTTTTTTTTCAAAATTAAATAATTTTCAAAATGCAAATAAATTTTCAAATTGTAAATTAATAATGTGCCTATCATGGCGCAGCGGCACAAATTTATGACTGTAAACGCGACGCTTGTAGGTTCGAACCCTGTTCTCGAGGCATTGCGTGCTAAATTGCGAAACTCAACACACTAGTGTTGAGACACTCTGTTTCCCACTTTCCGCCGAATTCTGGACGCATTGCGTGTTGAGTGACGGCTCAACACGCAATGAACGCCGCGCCTTGCCTCGACACCAGAACGAAGAAATGAAAATAAAAATGTAAATAAATATTTCATTTCCTGGAGTGGCGATCGAACCCACAACCAGTCGGTTTCACAGTCACACGTTGTGGCTGGCCTCATTATATTTCTAATAAATAAATTTTTCTCATAATCTTCATATATACAAAAATATAAGATAAAATAATGTTTATTTTGTATCGTTAAACCCAACGCCAATTTTCACATCACTAAAAGATGCGTATCGGAAAATTCGATATCAAAGTGCATCTCTAAAATACGGGCGTCGATCTTTAAGTCATCTCAATGCGGGTCCCAAGTCAGCCTCCGTCGTCCTCGCAATGCGCGCGCGTCACTCACACTACTGAAATATATATAAAAATACGTTATATTATATTAATTATTATATAAAAATATATGATAGTTATTAATAATAGCAATTTAGAATATATAACAGAATGTGATAAATTTTTAAACTTAAAAAATGGTAAATCTCGCGTTTTGTGTTAAAAGTGTTTTTTTGTTGATTTACAAGGACTGATACATTCATGTTTTGTTTGAGGTAAGCAAAATATTATTATTTCTTTTTTTTTTTGTTGATAATGTTGAAAAAGATGTTGTGATTTCCATACTTTTATATGTCGGAGTAAATATAACAGCTTATTTCTTATTTAAAATAGTTATTTTTTTCAAAATTATTTTTTTTTATATTTTTGAAGAGTATAATATGAGCACTTGCAGTCTTGAAATTCTTTTACAATGATATAAAAAATTACATAAGATAATAATATGTAAATGTAAACTATATTATTTTTAAAATTACTTTTGATTTTATTTATCTATACTAAAATTACGAAATTGAAGAGTTTGTTTGGCTGATAGCGCTAAACTCAGGAGCTACTGATCCAAATTGAAAAATCATTGCGCTGGTGTGTATCAAATAGCCCATTAATAACTCTTATAACTTGTTATATCCATTTGTCTAGCTAATTTTTAAATGTTAAAAAAATAAAAACATATATTAAAAAAATATATAATAAAAAAAATCGATCCTACGACCTCTGTCGGTACTTCATAGATATTATTATTAATAATAAACAAATGTGAATCTGGAAACAATTGATTATAAAAAAATATCCATTGAGTTTCTCTGGACAAATTAAATTATTTGACGAATAAAAATTAAGCCTGGAACTTCTTATTTTGATTAAATTGTTAGATTTTGACTTTGCTTACGCTTTTTTACTATAAAAAAATAATATTGTCAATGCAATGCTCTCATTTTGGAGATAGCGATAACTCTCATAAACATTAGGCGGTATGTGGCCTTACTTTTCGTGCTTTGTGTTACTCAGCCGTTCTTGTATTATATAAAAAAAGTGGTTAAGTGGGAGTCGGATTCGCGCACTAACGGTTCCGTACCAATATCTATAAAGAATGCTATAAGGTGACGTTTATCGTATAATAACGCCCTTAAATATTTATTTTATGCTGTTTTTTAGTTTTTTTTGTTATAACTGCAACACAATTCTAATATGAAAATTTTAAGTGTCTTATAATTACTATACTATATAATTTAAACTTGCCAAATAAATGTCTAATATATATTATATTTAGGCAGAGGGAAACCAGTGGAAATCGAACTCACTACCATCGCGTTCCCAGCCAAACGCTGTCCATCCAATACAATATAAAATTTTTAGTTCATAAATCATTCAAGAGTTCCTGAGATATATCTTTAATAAGACTTCCAGTACGCTAAAGTACTCAACGCGCTATATAAATAGACACGTATAAATATCACAATTACGGTCAATGAACGATTTATGTAACACATATATTTTGATTTGCATACATTATTAATTGTTACACGATTTATTGCTTATTATTAATAATTTTATAATAATAATTATCTTATTGTGAGGCCAGTCGTGGCGCAGGGGCACGAAGTGTTACTTTAAAGTCGACTGGTTGTGGGTTCGATCCCTAAACGAGGAAGTGGAATATTTATCTTCTCTTCTCTTCTATCTCTTCTTCGCGTGGCATCGAGTTCCTCCACTCAACACGCAATGCCCCCAGAACTCGGCGAAAAGTGGGGAACGGAGTGTCTTAACACTAGGTTCCCTTGCTTACCCTGCTGTGTGCGGGATACAGCGTGAAGCTGATTTATTTGATTTGATTTTATTTATTATAAGGCCAGTCGTCGGGGGGCACAAGCGTGCGACTGTATAAGACGGACTCGATGGAATAAAATGAATAATTAAAAAATGGTTAAAATTTTTGTTAAATATAAGTACCATTTTATTCGGGTCTAAGGTTAGTAAAAAAAACATATAGCATTTTTTTTTAATAGGGGAAAAATTTTTTTTTTTCAGCTTCACCTGTATCCCGCATGTTGTAGGGCAGACAGAGAGAGCCTAATGTTAACACTCCGCTCCACATTTTGACATTGCGTATTGAGTGGTGAAACTTAACGCCGCGTTTTGCCGGTTGTTTATTACCGGAGCGAGTAAATAAAACTATAAAATATTTCATTACGTCAAGTACGAATCGAACCCACAACCTGGTGCTATTACAGTCACGACTGGCCTTAAATTACTTAATACATACTCCAATACTTGATTTTTTTTATTTTTAAAGAGACCTCTTGAAATTGAAGTACCATCGACTAATCAAGATGTTTTAAATCTATTAAAAGAATTAACTTTGAAACACACACTATTGTAAGAGCTTCCTTATTTATTTTTAAAACCAACACTTAAAAGATTTAAATGAGGACAAGATGATTTTTTGCCTCTAGCATATGTATATTTTTTATATTTTTTTTACGGGAAATATCATTAAAAATAATTTAATGAAACCTTCCGTCCACAACTATATGTAATTTTTTAGCTTCACGCTGTATCCCGCTTATGGTTAGGGTAAGAAAGAGAAACACTGTGCTCTCCACAGACGGTACAATTTATTTATTTACATTGCGTGTTGAGTGACGACTTTTGATAATATTTCATTACCTCAACTGGGAATCAAACCCACAACCTGTCTCCATTATAGTTAAACGCTTGTGCATCTGCGCCACGACTGTCCTAGTGATAAAACTTAAAACTTATTTTTAATTTCACCATACAACAATTGGTTACACTAACACTAAGTATGACTAACAAAGGCCCGTGGGCTTGCCCGCTGGCTGAGGGAAAATTCCCCGAACAAGGATTCACATGTCGAATTGCGGTCAAACGAGTTTCGTGCTGATATTATACCATGGACTCTTATGTAGGGTTACCATTATTTATTAGAGGTATATATGAGATATAGTTTTTTTGCTTCGTTGTATCTCAGATATAGCAGGGTAGGCAGAGGGAACCTAGTGTTTAGACATTCCGATCTCAACTTTCCGCTGAAGTTCCGAGGCAATGAGTATTTAGTGGAGAAATTCAACGCCGCTTTGATACCAGAGTAGGATGTACTTACTTATTTTTAAAAGTTAATTTTAAAAATATAAATATGAAATCGACGTGTCGTTTAGGTTTTATTCAGGCATATGCTATATACATATTTCTATACATTATAGAATACTTTTACGATTATTATAACACACACGACAACCTAACCAACTTTTTTTTTTCGGATTGAGTAATGGAACTCAACGCCGCACCTAAAAAATATATTACATTAAGTAAAGCTTACACCTTTCGTTTATCAAAAGATATTTAATATAAAATGACAAAATTTATCATTAATTCATCAACAGGGTTTTAAATATAAATATGTATATCTTTATCCCTGGTTCATTTCCGTTAATCTCCAGTTAAGTTCTCAAATTATCTTAGGATACGTCATTATATGGTCATCTTATTCCTTTGAACTTTTAATGTTCTTTATGCGTCATAATTTTTTTGTGTCAATATATTTTCTTCTAGTATACAAAAAGATGAATAATATGATTTAAATCCTCATATAGTCTGAGTATTCTATAGTGATTCAACCGAATGTTGCAATATCAAATTTTTTGTAATGAAATATTTTAGCATAAATTTTAGTTTTTTTTATATACAGACATACATATACATCTTTTTACATTTCGTAATGAAAAATCATTTTTAATTTTAATTATTGCTGGGTTCGCATACCTATTAAGCATTTTTTTAGGGTAGGCAGAGAGAACTTAGTGTTAAGACTCTCTTTTCATCACATCACTCACTCAGCACCGAATTTTCGGGACATTGCATCTTGAGTTGCGGAACAAAATGTCACGCTGCCAGAGCGAGTAAAATATTATAATATAATAAATATTTAATTTCATCAAATAGAAATTGAATCCACAACCTGTCGCGCAGCCACAAGAATGTGCCATTGCATCACCATTAGCTACATTAGTTATTATCACAAGTTCAATCATTACTTTTTACACATATATATAAATATAATTTAGAAAGAAAAACAAAGCATTATATTATTAAAAGGAATCTAATAAAAAAAAACAAGAGCCTTACAAAAGATAAATTAGCACAGTGCGGTACGTCAAAAGGGCGAACGATGTGCTTTTAAGCTACCCGACACGCTTCTCTTACTGGTATAAGTTAGTTTACTGTTTAACCCAACATATTAATATATATTTTTTCTACGTTAAAACAGAGCTTTTACGAAAATTTCGTAATACGTAAATGTATGAAATCTTATGTTAATGGAAAAGGGCTTTAAAGATATTGTATGGTGTGAAAAACTGTAGTCTATATATAATTTTAAATCGATAAATTATTTTTCCCATAAAACCTAGTATTAAGACACTCCGCTTGCTACTTAACGTCGAAATTTGAGCACGGTAGCTAACCTGGGAACCTAGTATGAAGACACACCGTCCCCATTCATGAACTCCATTCCCAACTTTCCTTCGAATTCTTGAAACGCTGCGTGTTATGTGTGTGTGTCGGATCTTAACGCCGCGTTTTGCCTCCTTACCAGAGCGAGGAAACGAAAATATTAAATATTTGATCCTCCCAGGTGGGAATCTAACCCACAACCGTCACACGCTTTTGGCAGTGCGCCACGATGGTCTAGTAAAGTAATACAAAGTTATATTAAACCACAACTACGATACGATTTCATATATATGTCACGTAATAACGCATTCTTCGATAACTCTCATAAGTTCTTATAACGTTAGGCCTTAAGAGTTCTAGATATTCTGGATTCATTGTTTTATATATGATATTGGATATTTGATTTGGTTTTGCAAGATCTTTGATCTTTTTACCCTCGATTTACATATTTTACTAAGGAAAGCATGGTTTATCGTAACACTAAGTAATAAATAAAGAAATGTAATAAGGCTTTTTTTTAAATTACAAAAAATGAAAGATTTTTTAAGGAAATACGATGATTTAAAAAAATAAGTAATATTTATTCTAACTATAGTACCTAGATATTTTTAACATTTTTTACGAAACTCATTGCTTAGTTTCGGTCTATTTTTTATCTTCACAGTACTCAACGCCGCACTCCGCCGTACGCCTCGGAAAAATTGTCTCGCGATCGCGATCAAACCTACTATCTCAACGTCTATTTTTTATCTATTCTGCCTATATCTTCTGTAGGATTTCATACCACACGCATTTTCATTAATACACAAATACACCGACCTATTTTATTTTAGCATATTTCTTCAACTAAGTTAAGCATGAAAACTAAAAAGATATATACTAAAAAGGTAAGTATAAAAAAGTACGGCGTTGTATTCCGTCACTCAAGAATTCCGTCACTCAATTCGCAATGCCTCGGAAAAATCGGTTCAAATTGAGAAACAAAGTGTCTTAACACCAGGTTCTCTTTACCTACCATGTTGTGTGTGAGATACAGCGTCTAATTGATTTGATTTTTATTAATTTTTTTTCTAAAAAAGTATACTTAAGAAAGCTCGTCCAAATACCCCAAATTTCATCTCATTACCCGTCGACATGAGATCCGGAATGAGAACAAAAACTCCAACCAGTTCTAACTAATCGTGATCTGTTTAACGTTAACTGCTCAGTTGAATAACTAACTGATAGTATGTTTGTATTAATTTTTAATATATTCTTCGAGTGTTGGTTCAATTTGCGTAAATAAAAAGTTTAATTATGTTCATTAAAATATTTAATCGACTTAGTAAATTGAAATTTTGGGTGTAGGTAAGGAATTTCTGAAAAAAAAACTAGGTTTTTCAAAACAGAGTGGCGAGTAAGGCCTAATAATTAATATGAACATTCCAATATATTATACCTAGTAATAAAATTATATAACCGTAAGTAGAGTAAATCACTCTACTTATTGTCTTCATACATTTTTTCTCTACTACCATAAATTTATGGTGGCCAGTCGAACCGCACGGCCAAGTGGGCGAATATAAACACGACAGCTTGCTCGATTCCCCCTCGAGAACATGAAATATATAATATTTTCATTTCCTCGCTCTGGTAACGAGGCAAGGCGCGGCGTTGAAATCCGCCACTCAACACCTCTAGAATTAATGAGAACGGAGTGTTTTAAAATTAGGTTCTCAAGTTTTCTTTGCCATTCTACTATTTGCGGGATATAGCGTGAAGCTAAAAAAAATTAGAGTAGTCCAACTCATATAAGGAGAAAAGTGCTTTGGTATGTAGTGCATTATTAAATAGAGTTCTTTTAAAAGCTCATGTTCGTTTCTTTTAAAAGCTCATGTTCGTATTTATCACATTCTCTTTGTATTTATAAAAAGAACAGTATTTTTCTTTTTAAAATAAGCATTTTTAACGTAAATTTAACTTGATTTAGCGTATTTAAAGTTAAAAGTTACTTACAACACTTTCATATTTATAACTAACTAAGCATTATCTTCTATAGTTATTCGGTAAATTCTAATTTTAAATTTTTTCTTTTACTCATTCGAAACCTTATTTGTAAACTAAATTTAACTCAACACATAAAATTTCAAATACTTACGGAAAGCGGAGAACGTAGAATTTTCACAAGTTACTTTCTGCTACACAAAAATAGTATAGTTTCATTAAAACTCAAGCCTATATCAGACAAAATTCCCCAAAACAACCTCAAAAAATCAACACAAAACTTTATCAAAAAGAATATAGATCGATCGATCAAACAAAACTTTTAATGAGCTTATAATTCATACGTGATCGAGCTCTCGGCTTTGAACTTAAATCCATTTAATACTTATCCAACATTGCACTACAGAATACGGCTCCAGCAAACAGATTATGGAGATCCGACAGTATTATATTGTAATATACCGTAATATTGTGTATCTTGTTTGTGGACTTCGAAACGGTGGTATAATGAACTATAGTAGTCTATATTCATTTAGGCTTATTTTATATAATGTATTTAATATTAATATTTTGATGTTAGTTGGTTGAAGGTTTTTGATGTTGAATTGTGTTAGATTTCGGTGTCTATTCCGCGGTAGGTAAAGAGAATTCAGTGTTAAAATAATTCGCTACCCGCGCAACGAACAATTTTGGAGACAATGAGTGGTGGAATCCAACACCCACACCACCAGGCAAATCTTTGTAAATCACAAGGAAGAAATTAAAAATTGTTATTTTTGTAATTGTTTGTTTGTTAGTGAGAATTGAACTCATAACCGTCGCGTTTACAGCCAGCTGATCTGCTGAGTCACGACGGCCGACGACGGCTTATGTTCTATAATATTATGGATGTATCGTTAAAAAAACATATTCGAGATGATTTGACATGGAAACATTTTAACTCAAGATTCTTACTGCCAACACGACTACTACTATATGTAAAAGATCACATCAAGTTATAAAAACCATTTATTTTAATAAAACTATTGGATATATCTTAATTTATTAAAGAGGATTATTGAAATATATAAACTGGTAGTTAATGAAAGATGTATCCAGCGAATATTGCTTTTGCCCAAATTTGTCACATTTGAAGTTAATTTCGCTTACAAACCACTGTTTATAATAATTCTATTAAAAATGGATGCCGTTTCCTAGAGTGTTTCAGGAAATCCTTTTAGTAGCTCCCCACACTACCACATGATACAAAGTTTTTTTTCTACGTTCACGTTGTATCCCGCAAACAAAAAAGTAGACAGAGAGAACCTGAGAACCTAGTGTTAGGACACTCCGCTTCCACTAAGACATTTCCGTTCCTCACTTTCCGAAGAATTAATTTCGAAATCTCGAGGCCTTGCATGTTATGCGACGAAACTCAGTGCTTTGCCTCCTTATCAGAGCGAGAAAATAAAAATATTCAATATTTAATTCCCTGATTCCGAGTTCGATTCGAACCCACGACGTTAATAATCGCACACTTGTGCCTCTGCGCTAAGACGGCCACCATTTTCTTTAAATATAAATAAACAAAAAGAGAAAAAATATCCCGTTCATACAATAAACTATTGAATGTAGCATTCATTTTACGGGAAACAAAAAGTTTAATAAATTTCGCGCTATTCAACGGTATGCCGATATTGCGGTTTCCGCCATCGACTTACGATTCGGAGGTTTTTATTGTTTGCAAAACGCGGATTGTCCCGAATTCTTGGCGTGACCTTCTTGTTTATTACTACTTTGCTCTAGGATTAGGGTGACTCTACTTTACTAGGACTAGTTTGTTTTTCTTTTATCAGCTTCACGCTGTATCCCGCTCACAGGATGGTAAGCAGTGGGAACCTAATGTTAAGACACTCCGTTCCCCATTTTCATCCGTGTTGAGTGGCGGCGGCTCAACTCCGTCTTTTACTACACTAGAGCAAAGAAATGAAAATATAAATTTAAATAAATATTTCATTTCCTCGAGTGGCAATCGAAGCCAGAACCAGTCGCGCTTATATCAGTATCTAAAAAACGGTTTAAATATTTTAATTTACCAGTAATGATTAGATTAGAAATGTAAATATTAATCTTATATACATACTTATACTATAGCAAAGTAGGAAGAGGGAAACCTACAGTAGTTCTTTATTTCCCGCCTGTTTTTCTCAATTATGTGTGTTTAGAGGCTGAACTCAAAACCGGTCTTTGTCTTGGTGACGAAGCGAAGAAACGAAAATAACTCATTCGTCCGAGTGGATATCGAACCCACAGCCGTTGAAATGTTGTTATTACATTTTAGTCAAATATTGTGTAACGCCCTTCGTCCTATAACACAAAAAATATGCGATATTCGATATATAACAATAATCATATATCTACGATATAAACCTCTTAGCGATTTCATTTTTCCTAATTTTCCTTATATACATTCTGTCTCCAATGTTGAACTTTCGGTAACGAGATACAAAAAATGTTACATGATTTTTGTGTAGGAAAAGAAGGCTTATTATTTATTATTATTTATAATGAAATGAGACCGTCGTCGTGTAGGGGGAGTTGTGTTTGACATTATTAATATTTTTCTGTTTCTTCGATCTGGTATCAAGGCAAAAGCACAGCGTTGAGTTTTGCCACTCAACAGGCAATGTCTCGAAAATTCGGCGAAAACTGGGAGTGTCTTAATATGAGGCTCCCTCTGCGTACCTTGCTTTATGCGGGATTAAGCGATTAGCCACTTTGGTTACCAGAGCGAGAAAATGAAAACAATAATAAATAACAATGCATTCCGCCGAGTGGAGATCGAACCCACAACCGTTACGTTTACGCACTTGTGGCACTGGGCCACGACGTCCTCAATAAATGAAGTAATCATTATTCATAAATAGATAAATCTAGATGATTTTCTTTGTACAACCGCCCTGAAGTTAGCTGTAAGTGATTGCGCAGATTTTCTATATTTTTTTCAGCTTCACGCTGTATCCCACATACAGCAGCAGCAGCTGAGGGAACCTAGTGTTAAGACACTCCGTTCTACTCTATATATTCTTACTTCTAATAATTTTCTCTGCGATTGAACAATGTTCCGTTCCGCAAAAGTTCCGTTAAACTTACTTCCTAGGGGCCACGACTCCTCGACCGTACTGTACCAGAGACACTTGTGTATAACAATACAAGGTGACCAATCACCATCGCCCGTAATTGGTGCACGACCCAATTTCTTAATAGAATCATCTAATATAATCTAGATTCCAGACGTAGTGGGCAGGCCTTAATAAATTTAGTAATAGTTAATTTATAACTATTTAGTTAATTTATACTATTATAGTTTTAATATTAAATTTAAAGGTTTGTATGTACGTTTAAATCTTCTATTTATTTTTATAAATCGAAATGTAAATGTTATTAATGAAAATAAACAGAAAATTACAGAATCCAATCTACGGCCTTGTTAGTCAGCCACTGCACTACGACGGCCTCGATTATTTTAAAATATGTATAAACATTTTATTGTACGGGACTCGATCCCAGGCCTCTAGGATCGTCGGTTTTTTTTCTTTAGTGTGAAATAACACTTTGAATATTAAAAACAAAATATAACAATATGGCAATATCCTATTCCCTCTTATCCGGGGATATGTTATCCTGTTGTTAGAAATCGGAAGCGGTTACAGTTTTTAAAATACACGATAAATAGACACATCGTCTATATGTTTTTAAACTATTTGGAAAGGGATACCACGTAATTGCAA
>DWAP01002609.1:0-13191 GCA_018230625.1 Heliconius eleuchia | reverse complement strand
TTTATAAAGATGTTCGGGACAGCGTTGGTTGATGACAGTGGACGAGGCCAAAGAGGTATGTAGAGACCGTAGCGTTTGGCGCTCCGTTCTCTCTGACTACCCCCTAGGGATACATCGGGATGCTAATTTAAGTTTAAGTTAGATTTATACTCTTACGTGCAAATATGAATAATTTGTAAAGATAAAATTTTATAAAGTAACTTGTTTCCTATGCAACTACAACCACTTATCAACTTTGTTAAAAGTCGCCTATATATTTTTTGTTAGCTAACAAGCCTGAATTATAGTGTAGTGGAACCTTAACGATAATACATAAGACACAAACTAACACTGCGTTTCTAAAACATTTTTACGTTAAACAAATAATATATTTATACATCTTGTGTATTTTATAGAAAGAAAGCATTTTTATTTCGAATAAAAGCATCTTCCCGAGGGGTATTTGAAATCACTAACGACTCCGGACCGATACTTTCCTGCTGCACGCCGACAACTTATTAAATTATTAACCGTTTCCGTCGAATTCTATAGCCACTGCGTGTTGAGTAGTGGCACTCAATGCCGCGCTTTGCCTCGTTACCAAAGGAGGACGCCAAAATTTTAAATACATTTCCTCGAATGTGGATCGAAACCACAACTTGTTGCGTTTACAGTCACACGCTTGTGCCTTTACCTTGCCTTGCCGGCACAAACAAAAGCCAATCAAATTAAGTAAAATAACAAATAAATTAACTTCTATATTAAATAATTTATCACAAAAAAAATGTTCCCTTAAATCATCGTAAATATTTGAAATCACTATTTACTAAAAGTATAATAAGTTTTTTTATATGTACCGTAGCAGAATTATTAAATCTATGATAGATAACACTTGTTTTTCCCTTTCTCCTTTTTGCTTTGTTATTTACGATTCTACACCTGAGACAAGTTGTACTTGAGTTGCTGATTATATTATTATCCTTTGTAGCCCGTATATATCCTTGCCTTTTGTTCTTTATACTTTTATAAGATTTTTTTTCTGAATATTGTAATGACTAATATAAGGAATGTTCGTAGTCATTGGTGGTTGACTAATGATTTATAACCAAAAATAAGACTAAATATATATATGCATTGTCTTTCTATAATTTCAAGTGGTAAAAAAATTTTTCTATTTCATACATTTTATGTATGTACCTATACAAATTATATCTCATTCTAGCTTTTTTAGCTTCTCGCTGTATTCCCCGCATAGCAGGATAAGCAAAGGGAACCTGGGAACCTAATGTTAAAACCCTCCGTTCCCATTAAAACACTTCCGTTCTCACTTTCCGTTGAATTCTGGAAGCATTGCGTGTTGAGTGGCGGAATTAAAAGCCGCTCTTCTACTAATAAAAATAAATATGTATTTTCCTATATATTTGCTTTTAAAATATAAAAAAAAATAATAGACGGTAAAAATTACAAAATACAGGGTATCGTAGCCGTAATATTAGTAATAGTGATACGAGCAGAAACAATGTTAAACTCAATGTCTTTATTCCTGGAACACGTTCAACTATATGTGTTAGTAGATTCGAGAGTTCACCGCCAACTAAGCCAAGATTCACAACAACGAAGCTAAAATGTAAATAATCGTGTATTCTGTGGAAACTAGAACAAACAATACTACTACGCAACAATCTACACGTAAAATAATACAAACAAAACAAAAATTGTAGCTCTTTATAACATTAATTACTTAGTAAAGAAATAATTTTATTTATATCTATAAATAAATGTGTGTGCAATATTTTTTAAAAGCGTTTACTTAAAATACAATCTTGTCCTATTCTTATTTTATGATATTGGGACTACAATAATCTCTATATCTCAATCTCTATATATTTATTTTCTAAAATCTTAAAAACACATATGGTTCTTAATATGATTTTCACTAATAGACAGGATAATTCAAGAGAAAGATTTATACGTATGAAACATGCATATATTGTTAGAGTAAAGCCGAAGTGTATCAAATGTTTGTAAAAAATTAAAATAAGAAAATGTTTTCATAAAAAAACGGATAATAACGAAATTGTGAAATAACCACGACCGAACATTATGTATCTATGTAAAATTAAAAGTTGTCACACACTATATACTATACTCGGTATGGTCCAATAATCTTTTCTATTCTGAGCACTCTAAAATGAGGCTCTAAAACGAAATGTGTGCCCTGTGACAAGCTTGGAAAAAGAATATTTCTTATTTCATTTTCTTTTCAGTTACTGTAAAATTTTCTCTTTCTCTATGGAGAATTCAATGAAATCAATCAATCATCAGCTTTAGTTTAAATTTTTTCACCTATTATATGTGTATGTGAGGCCGTCGTGACACAAGGGCACACGGATGTGACTGTAACGCGTGGGCTGTAGGTTCGATCCCCACTCGGAAGAATGAATAACAATAATTTATAATATTTCTTCCCTCTGGTACCAAAGCAAAAGGCGTTGAATTCGGTCACTCATCACAAAATGCCTCAAAAATTCGGTGGAAATTGGGGAACGGAATCTTAACACTAGGTTCCCTCTGCCTACCGTGCTGTATGCGGCATACATCGTGAAGCTGATTTAATATAGTAAAGTACAAATATACAAGTTAACTAATTGTGTGATGCCGTTTATGAACTTAGAACCTTATTATATAAACTTTGACTCTCCATAATAAGCTCACAGCGACAGTACTGAAGCTGTTGTTTTATTCATAGTCAGTATTAGTGCCCAGACTTAACGGAATATTATTCACTGGCTTTGTAGTGGCACTCAGTTATGGACTTGATTACCTTTTAATACTTTACTTACTTTCTCTTACATATTTATGTAAGAGAAAGTAAGTAAAGTAATAAAAGTTAAATATTTTAAGTAATATTTCATATTAATTAATCAATATATATATATTTCCTATTGTTCTAGCTAAAGTTTTAATATTACTCAAAGTATTTAACAATTTCTTATATTTGAAAATTTACTTAAAATAATTTTAGTTGGAACTAACCATCCGTAAAGCGTCGCCTCTAAGGTAAATTATGATTTTATAGACATTTGCTTTATCTGGAAAATATATAAATATACTTTATGAGCATGCCTCACCCAAGAGACCTTAGCTTAGAGCATAATTTGAGTAAGATGTCCTGTACTTAATAGTATATTTAAACATTGACAATACATTTGCAGAAATTTCATCACCGTCGTTTATTTGAGGCTGTCGTGGTGCAGGCGTGTGACTGTAACGCGACGGTTATAGGGTCGATTCCCACTTGTCGGAATGAATTTAATTTAATTAATTATTATTTTTATTTCTTCACTCTGATACCAAAGCTAAAGCTGGAAGGAAGATAGTACATACCTTTCGTTTGCTAATTACTTTTAAATTAAATATTTTACTTTTAAATAAAAATTCTATCTCACTGCTCAAACTCAAATTACAAAACCATTTTAAAATATTAGAAATATTAAGATTTAATAAACGCGTTGAAAATATTCTTGTCGTCACGCTTCTGATGTTTTCTAATATTCTTTGTGCTATTTTAAGAAACATATTAATTTCACATTAAATATTTCGTTATCAAACACACCTGCTCATATTTTTACGAGAAGTGAAATGGTGAGAGAGATCTTGATTAAATTGTTACTTCGAAATGCATCCTGAAATATATATAAAATAAATTGAGTTTCCTTGGTAAAAATTAAAATTTAATTCTGCATCTGCTGCAGGGACAACGAAAATATATAACGCAAGATAGAACCGGAGTTCACTTAATATATTTTTATTTACGCTGTATCCCGCACACAGCAGGGTACGCAGCCTAGTGTTAAGACACTATATTCCCCACTTTTCGACGAATTCTGTAGGCCCGGCGTGTTAAGTGGCGGTCGACTTGACTCAACGCCGTGCTTTGCCTCGACACCAGAATGAAAAATGAAAATATAAATTTAAATAATATATAATTTCCTCGAGTAGGGATCGAACCCACAACCTGTCGTGTTTACAAACCGGTGTCCCTGCGCCACGAGTGGCATCATACTACGCATTTATTAGACTTATTACCGTATTTATAGACATGTATGAAACCTCTACAGACCAACGTGTAATTAGGCTGCTCATTTAGAGCTAACGAATGTTTATAATCAATCACCAAATCAAATACGAGTAGTTACCGCGCGGCACCTACTAATGGAAGTTATGTGTAAAATTTGATTGATCCTACAGTTATTATATAAACATTATATATGCGAGTAAAGTGTAGAGGCCAGTCGTGGCGCCTTCTGGGCCAAGCGTGGGACTGTAAACGCGATAGATCATGGGTTTCATTACAAATCGAGGAAATGAAATATTTAATATTTTTTACATTTCCTTGCTCTGGTAACAAGGTAACACTCAACACGAAATGCCTCTAAAATTCGACGGAAAATTGGGAACAGAAGTGTCTTAATTAGAACAAAGTGTCTTAAAACTAGGTTTCCAGGCTTTGCTATGTGCAGTGTGAAGGTAATAAAAAATAAATATGTACTTATTGAAATGGTGTACATTATATGTGGTACACACAGTTTTTTTTTCTAGTGTCAGGCCACTTTGTTTTCAATATTCTAATAATACTTAGTTCAAAATATTATTTTACAAAAAAAAACTTTTATAAAATTATGCAGTAATCTGCATAGTTGACAAAGAAATGTATATGCCTAGTAGGGATGTAGGTTGAAATCTTACTTTATATTTATTCAATATTTCCATTTCTTCACTCTAAGCTAGTCATAAAAATTCAATTATAAAAACAAAGTTCCATGAATCTGCTGTTTAAAAGCTAAACGTATAGTTTAAGCCTTATAACGGCTGCAACCAACAGAACAATTGCTAACTTTTCAAAAAGCACCAACAAAACTAAAACTTGAACGGAATATTACAAGGAGCAGTACGATTGTTAAACAGTTGAAGAACTATTACTGTTTCTTGAGACTTGTTGCATTTCTTTATTGACTCTATATTTCTTTACTGACTTATTTCTAATGAATTTCTTTATTTTTTTGATTTATAACTTCACACAGTATCCTGAACATAGTAGAGTAGGCGGAGGGAACCTGGGAGTGTCTTAACACTAGGTGTGTTAAGACACTCCGTTCCCATTAAGAGAATTCCGTTTCCCAATGAATTTAAGTCGTTACTAGAGCAAGAAAATGAAATCATTAAATATTTCACTTCTTCATGTGGGAATCGAACCCACAATTTGTCGCGATTACAGTCGCAGACTTATGTCCCTGTACCACTACTGAACTCAGCACAAAAAATATCACATAAAAAGAAGATTATTGGACAAGTACCTATTGTATTCAAATAATAAACATAATATTCCTATTTGAAAAATATACTTGTATTCTTTTTACCTCTTACAAACAGAAAAGTGCTTGACTTCTGAAATATCTCGACTATTTAACATTTCGAAGAAAAAAATGTTTTAGCGTGTATATTGCCTTACGTGACACCATCACGTTTATTTTAGTCTCGCGCGAAATTCTACCTTGACTAATGGTTAGTAGGTCACATGGACGGACAGACAATTTATGAGTATTGATCCTGTTTCATGTTTTTATGGTAGTATTTTGTATAAAATATACTGTAGTTATTTTTTTTTCATATTATATAATACGTAAGAACGGCCCTTTTGAGGTTACATAAAATATATATACAAATTGGATCAAGCTTAAAAAATATACTCACCACTAATATAACCATAAAAAAAATAAAATAATAAGTAAGTATAATATATTGTAAATGAAACTATTTTAACCGGATTAATCGCGTATATTTTGTATTATATACATTTTTGTGGTTACGGGTAGACCCGAGTCTACTGTAAAGTGTTCGAAACGTCGGGTTCCCCAAAAATGTATAAAATACAAAATATACGCGATTAATCCGGTTAAAATAGTTTCATTTACAATGTGTAATAATCGTGAAAACCAAAGAACTTATTAAGTATAATATAACAAAAAATACTGGTAATAAATAAGTTAATAGGAAAAAGCTGACGAACTATATATACACTGTTATCTAATAAAAAAAGTAAGAAATGTCTATTTGACTATGACAACCGCACGCAACGTATTAAACGATACATATCAAATTAATTTCATGAAGTGATTTTTTTGATAAGAATGAACAAGGGAGCACCAAATAAAAATATAATTGACGAAACAAAATATTCTAAAAGTACTTTTACACTAACATTTGCTATTGAAATTCTGAACATGGATGTTTGGCACGACTGCAACGAAGGATGGTTAGATCTCGGACCCTATCATCAAGCTATGAAGTTACAGTACCAACTGTATCCGGGAAAATCATTTGATTTAGATATACTTATATGGCCCCATGTTGTCAAGGTTAGAGATAAAATTTAAAGTTGACAACACAAAGTATTACATGATCTTTAGGTTAATGTAATTTTGATGTATAATTTCTTCTTCGATAATTAATCTGGGAGACAATTATCAGCCACTTAATAGATGGTGGGAACAGCAACTCAACTCAAAAAAATAATCAGCATCATGCTGTATTCTATACACAGCAGGGTAGACAGAGGGAATCTAAGATTCGATCGCCACTGGAGGAAATTAAATATTTGTGAAAATTAACTTTTCTATTTCTTCGTTTTGGTGACCAGGTAGAGCGCGGCGTTATGTTTCGCCACTCAACACGCAAGGTCTTTCAGGATTCGGCAGAAAGTGGAGAACGAAGTGTCTTAATACTTGGTTCCCTCTGCTCTATGCAGACCTTGCTTTATGCAGAATACAATGCAAAGCTAAAAATGCACCCCCTATATATTCGTAGAAAAGTGTCATATGTTTTTGCTAAATATTTTGCGTTTGTTTATCTATTATATAAGACGCTAATTAGTAAGTGCTTGCTTCGAAAATTTGTTTTAATTACTTTGTTAATAAATGAGTATATTTTTGGTTAATTATTTAATTCCCATGAGATCGCGCAATAATTTCGAAAAATTCGTCGTAAATAACTTTGTCAATTTTTTTTATGTTGTATATTTCAATCAACACAAAACATGCATTAATGCTCTATAACTAAAATTATTTTTGTTCTCATCACGTAAAACTTTCATATAACATCTTTACCTACAAAATACATTTCATCTACATACTGCTTTCCTACCCGTGAAACCAAAAATTGTAGCTTATTTGGCAGATGAAGTTATCAGGGATTTATAAACAGTAGCCAAACCAACCATGAGCCTTACATTTTTACATTATAATAGATTTGGTGCGGATATCAATATGGCTATGTACGAACGTGGCAATTTTTGGAACGACGTTGGTTTACTTTCTCCATCCGACATGCCTTCGTCGCTCGAGTGATTCACTTGAAAAACCATGTAGCAACAGTAACGTGTGCAATGGGAGGTGGCAGTTTGAGTAACAAGTACTTGTGATATTCATATATTTTTTAAAATTAACAATGCTTAAATTGTAAAAAAAAATTATGTAATATTTGTTTATATTGAAAATTTTGTTAAGATTTGCTTAAATTGGTCGTTGGGTTTGTAGTAGATCTTGTAGATGGGTTTGTAGTAGATTTTGTAGTTGGGTTGTCACCACTTTTAATTGACTATTCTATTCTTTAAGAACTATTGATTTTTCACAAATAAAAGAAACATAAAATACTAGTTTAATCATTATTAAGTAGATTATATGAATATGAAATAAATAAAATATAGAGTTCCTATTTGCTGTTATAGTGCAAAAAACGATAAAAATATAGAGGCTTATCTACCCCCACTTAAATTCGGTGAACGACGATATTTCGGACAAGTTTTAGAGAAGGAGGAGGAATGCTTTGAATTCTTTATTCAGAATTTATTATGGAATCTGATTGAGACTTATATTCCCGCTTCATGTCTGGATGGACTTTTTGATACTCCTTTAAATGTCACAGGTTAAGTGCTTAATATACATGTTATGATTATTAAAATACAATGAAAATAGGTCAAAAGTATTAAATGTACTTTCTTCGTACAACTTATCACAAATGTATATACTCCTGACATATTATTCGTAGTTTTGCATATTGGCATTCCCTAAACTAGTGCGAATGATGATGATTTGGTTGAAATTTCCGATTACACTATTAACCTCTCATTAGAATTAATATAAATATAATATATAGAAGTATTTAACAAGTGCATATTTAATTTTATATATTTTAGATAAAAGACATCAAGACGCTACTATATTTAACGTACAAGAGATGATTTTAACAATAAATGAATCTATCCTAGAAAATTCGTCATCTAACTCAGAAGAACTGATTAAATCAAGAAAAACAAGAAGAGATTCTAAATCTAAAGAAAAAGAAAAAAAGAAACCTATACAAACGCAAAAAGGCAAATTTACTATAAATTTATCGGGAGATGCTATTTTAGCTGGTAACGTTTAACAAGGACTTAATATTAGTTTAATTTCATTTTATTAGTTTATTATTCATAACAGTTTTTTTTCTTTATATTAAGTCAATGTACTTTATGTAAACGAGGCTGTTCGTGGCGCAGAGGCACAAAATGTGAATGTAAAGGCGACTTTTTGAGGGTTCGATCCCCACTCGAGGAAATGAAATTCTTGCTTAAAATTTATATTTCCATTTCTTCGCTCTGGTGTCGAGGCAACGCGCAGCGTTGAGTTCCGCCACTCACCATGCAATGCGTCCAGAATTCGGCAGAAATTGGGGAACGGAGTGTCTTAAAACTAGGTTCCCTCTGCCTACCCTGCTGTGTGCGGGATACAGCCGTCGTGGCAAAGCGGCACAGCGGTCTGACAGTAAACTCTACAGTTATGAGATCGATTCCCACTAAGAAAAATGAATTATTTTAGTTACAAGACACCGCGGCGTTGAATTCCGATACTCTACACGCAACGTCTCGAAAATGTGGCGGAGAGTATAAAACAGAATGTCTTAGATGGTATGTTCGTTAGATTTTCTCTGCCCTACCTGCTATATGTGGGATACAATGTGAAGCTAAAAAATAATCACTCCCATTTTAGTCACGCTGTAGCGTGAAGCTTAAAATATCATAGTAGGAGTAAAAGAAATCTCTCGTAAGAGATACTCCATTCTCCAATCATAACTTTTTTCAGGTACAGGTCGAATCACTCCTTTTAACTTAAGTGGTGATCGTCCGCCAGATCAGGGCAATATCGTAGCGTTAATAAGCAGTAATAACCTACCAGCGCTCGATGATTTTCCCATAATTTTTATAAACATTGAGAAAATAAGTAATTTACCCATAGATGAATTTAAATGTGCAAGGTAAAGTTAGTATTTCGGCTGGCTATAAAATATAACTCATTTTATCAAATATATTTTTATTTATATCAACAGACTATCACAAATTTATACACAATGGACAATAGATGATGAAACCCACGAATCACAAAAGCAAAATATAAACATAATAAAAACTATACATGTCAATGACTCCTATACAATTCCTTTACAGTCTTCCAAAGTAGCTGTGATTACTGCTACATTTTTGGACAACCCATTTGAAATTCAGGTTAAAAATTAATATTATTATTGAGGCCAATCGTGGCGGCAAAATTGTAACTGTAAACGCGACCCGTTGGGGGTACGATTACCACTCTATGAAGAAATTTATTTAAATGGAAATATTCCATTTATTTGCTCTGGTGTGGAAGCAAAGCGCAGCGTTTTGTTCCTCCACTCAACACGCAATGCCTTCAGAATTCGGCAGAAATTGAGGAACGGTGTGTCTTTACCCTAGGTTCCCTCTGCCTTCCCGCTGTGTGCGAAATACAGCTAACATTATTTGACAAAATATTGATATTTATGTTGAGAAAATTCTACTACAATTCTAAAAATATTCGCATTATTTTTCATAATAATATTTATTTTTAGAATTATATATAAAATTCCTTCGTATTACTTCCGTCGTAATTCCTAAACTTGTAACATCAGTCATAAAGTAAATTAACTAACTTATATAAAACACTTAATTTATTTCAGCTACGTGGATTAATATTCAAAAATCTCACAATTATTGGTAAAGAAAAAAATCCATATAGCTCGACAACTGGCAATACAAGCTATGATTATGAAGATATACTTATAGCCACAACAAAAATAGATTTAAGTTCATTATCGAAAATGAGCAATAGGCTCATAAGAGGGGAATTTCCATTGTTTCCCCCAAAAGTTTCTGTAGTGTACGATCGGCAGAGTTATTGTACCAATGACGTGAACGCCATTAAACTAAAACTTAAACCAACTATCGTTATTAAGCCGTCTGCAATTTTGGAAGCTCAAACCTCCTTAGAAGTATCTATAGGTTTAGTTGGATGTAAACCGAAACCATTAGATAAAGGATATTCAAGATTGTATTGTCAAACTTTTGATTCTCAAATATCAAATGCAATTTTATCAGAAATAACTACCGTAAACGAAAATACATCCAAAGAATATAAGCAGGATGTTTTAACTGGTTTTCTGCTGGATACTAAAGATGTTTCTTTCTTCTACATAGAAGGGCCCAAAGATGGCAAAATTTTAGAAATATTTGACATAACAGGAATATTTCATTCACAAGTTCTTATCTATTTTCCATGTTCGGAACTATATCTAGATCGCATTTATCCAAGTATGTCCACAACTTTTATTGAGTGAATATATATTAGTAGAGGCCGTCATGGCGACGGGACAGAATAGTCTAACTGTAACGCGACGGTTGTGAATGAATTATTATTTATTAATAATTTCCCACTCCATGGAATGAATTATTATTTCTTAATATTTTCATTTCTTAGCTCTGGTACCAGGGTAAAAGCCCAGCGCTCACTTCTGCCACTCATAACGCGATGTCCCGAAAACTTCGACAGAAACAGAGGATCGGAATGTCTTAACACTAGATTCCTTCCTTCTGTCTACCCTGCTGTGCGCGGGATACAGCGTGAAGCTGTTTTTTTTTATTTTTTAGTTTAATTTAAGTATTAAGTGTTATGGCATGTCTATAGATATGCCGTTTACCAAAATGAAATTCAATGTATTTAAAACTCGTGCATCTATAAATCGCCTGTTGAAATGCCCACAAGTATATGTTCAGCCAGCGTTACCGATACCAGCTAGAACTGTAAGTATAAGTATTAGTAAGCAAACCCTATCTTAATTTAAAAGATGATTCTTAAAAATAAGTTACACTTGTATTCAAATTCACAATCGTCGCGTTTATATACTCGTTACCGCTGAGTCATGATGGCCACGAGTTAGGTACTCGTAGCCATCGTGGCTTAAGCTATTGAAAAATGAAAAATACTTCCCGCTAACTTCCCAGTAAAGTACTAAAAACATTATTTGTTGGCAGGCGCTGCTGAAAATTGGACGTCTGATTGCAACGAAGTTCAAAGTGGTCCCTTGTAAAAGTGAAATGCCGACTAACGAAGAGTTGGAAAGTTTCAAACTGGAGTTATGTGTCCCACCTCGTTTTGATGTAACGTAGCTAATATTTGGGGGTACCTATTGATAATATAATATATCAATATATTATATTTGTTATATACTTGAACCTTTTGCATAAAAATGTTAGTTACCATATATAATACTAGACAAAGATAACCTACCTTCTCACGCATCACTCTGTTCTCAAACTAGTAGGTATATTACAATATACATTATGTATTTGGGTAAAAGCAAACGTTGTGCTTTGTTGCTAGGTATATAAGTTTCCAAGCTACAATATTTTGTACAGGCAATGATACTTAGAAGCGTCGAAGTTTTGAGTGTTATTGTATAAATATTACATTCAAAAATAATGTATATAAATTTATGTATTTGAAATTACCTATTGAATGTCGGGGTTATGAGTCGCTTAAAACACGTTTTTATTAAGCAATATTCCCCTTTCCATAGAGCTTAACAAAAAGAAATCCTTTGAACGGAATCATTTCATACAGATACGTACATATGAGAACAAAGTGATCGACTCGTTTCAATTTACCTAGTTCTATCCGCCAGGCTTAAATATATTGGTTTAAATATGCAAAAATGTAGTTCTAAGTTTTAATTTATAAAAAAATAATAATAAGAGAATCGGTTGAATATTACTTAAGTAATTAGAAAACTAATATTAAATATCGATCTTTCTAATAATCAAAACTTCTGAAAAGTTCATATAAAAAAAATTAATAGTCGGTAAAGTGAATTTTTAACGTGAATATTTTTATCGCTTTACAATTTAACAAAAAGCTAACATAGAGCGCAAGATAAATTTGTTGAATTTCTAAAATTCATAGTAAGCTTCACCGCACAATTTTCCCCCACTTCAAATATTAACACTTTCTGATTAACTTGCCACAAGTCGTTCTTTCTAAAGAGTAATTACGGACTGAAAAAGATCATGCAATATGGATTCTCTTTTGAAATGGAATTGGAAAAAACCATAGAAGAATAAAATGTTCAGCTTTCTTATATCAAATATTATATAATGCTTTATTAATAAGCTGTTTTAAAATTTAGTAAGCTAGAATTAAAGTTATGAAAATTTATATAATTTTAAATGAAACAATAACAGCTGATTAATTGCGTAAATTAAGTTTTATGTTCGAAATGTTCGAAATGCTGTCTATAACCCCCTTCACCTTGGTAGAAGCGTCGGCTGTCTCTCTACTGTAAGTAGCTTCTTGCGCTCTTGACAAAAGGTATTATTCTCCTGTCGAAGCTCATCCCATCTGTGTTTAGCGTTGTAGAGGGCTCTCTGAAACAAAGATTTGTCGTTAAACAGCTGTGTAGCGTGGGGTTAGGTAACTAAAGTGAAATTCACCATTGAGGGATCTATAGGAGTGCGTGGGAAAACCCGTGACGGTGACGACGTGACTACGGAGTGCAATGTGTTCTAAGTAAATGTAGATGATTGTCTTGTCAGACAGAGCGATCCCATAAGCGATCCGTTTTTAGATTTTAAAGTACCTTAAAAAACCAGATATATTATGATTGCACATGTATTTTGTATGTATAAAAGAATACTTAAATTCTTTTTTTTTTTTCAAATGTTTAATTAAATTATAGGTTGATTTATTGTATTTTCACTGATTTTCAACACTTTATGATATTTTTTAAACATTTTTAAAGTGTTAATCCACACTTAGGAAAGATAAATAC